>JAOTQR010016129.1:0-17544 GCA_025774065.1 Solanum ossicruentum
CATGAATATTGAGATATATGCAAATTACGATTATGGGTATTTTCGAAACACATTTTTGGGGCGTTAGTGGGGCATTTCAACCCTGAGGATTAGAAAGTGGAGAGTTGCTGAAAATTCATCTGAAGAAGCCACCTATGGTCCGTAGAACTTTATACATGTCGTAGAAGGGTGTCGTAGAACTCAGCCCTATATTTGAAAAAGTAATCCACGAAAGTCCGACTACGGGCCGTAGAGTCTGCCGACCCAGCTTTCCTATTCTGTTTTGGTTTTGTATTTTAAAGACTAAAAACAGGATTTTTATATTAATTTTCATAACGAACATGATAGAACAATAGAGAAACACTTGTAAAACAACCTTTTGTCTTTTAATTTTTGTCTTGTGATTCATGGTGAACAGTTAGGATTCCTTGTACTTAATTCTCATGTGTAAGTGCTAAATTATGTTATTCAAATTCATAAGTCTTGCATCTACACTGATCATGAGTTAAATCCACAACTAGGATTTTAGGAACCATGAATGACTAACAAGGTAAAACAAGATAATTCATAATTCTTAAAAAGTGTGCATGCATATACTAGTTAATTCTTTTCGGTTTGAAAGTATTTAAATGGCTGCCAACATTAGAACTCGCATAGTGTTATTAATTGGATCAAGGTAGTAATGAATAGAAAAAAAAGATTAGTTAACAAGATTTGATTGATGTTTCTCATCTAATTAACCGAACTGGGCCAAATGGAGGTAGTACTGGAACAATAGGTAAGCGTTAGTAATGTCACACTATGTGGATGAACCAAATCACATAGTGAAATTTGCCTCTCGCCTAGGCCAAATGGTTTGTTCAATTAACTTGTCATTCTGCATGCCACACACTATAAAAGAATTCGATTATCTGGTAATACTAAGTTAGGAAATCATGGGTAACATAATATCCTAGTTACTTTTCATACTAATTTAAGACTTGTATTACTTTAGAATTACTTTTTTAAATTGTTATTACACCTCCCCCCCCTCTTTATGGAGATAAGTAGGTTAATCGACCCAAATCATCTTGAATTCTTCTAAGTCTACTATATTCCTTGTGGATTGACTCTAACCTTGCTTAGGTTATATATCTTGACAATTATCATTTCAGCTTCAAAAAGAAGATGTATCTTGGGCGATATCAAGATTTTGGTGTCGTCGCCGGAAAATATGGCTTGAGCTGTCTGATTCAATTAGTTTGGGAATTAATCCTTGTTTCCCTCATTTTACCTTTTTGTTACTTTTGTTCTATTTCAAGGTATAGGTGCAGTGTCTGACCAATACGTGAAGTCGAGATATTCTGTTTACTCTATTTAACCCAGAGATCTAGAGAATTATAGACTAAGAAGGATAGCTTAAGATAATGCAAACAACACAGCGAATGTAGCTCTAAATCGAAATAAGAATGTGAATGTGAATAATGATATCCCACCTCCTTTTGAGGACATTGATCCACAATCACAAGACCTTAATACCAAAGCTTATTAGTGGAACCAATATCGGCTGAACCATATGGCTATGGATGTCACTGGAGCTATTGTGCTACCGCCACTACTAGATGACACAACATTTGTGGTTTCAAGTAGGTTGCTTCAGATGCTGCAAACGCATGGATTATTAGTAGGCCTACTATTAGAGGATCTTCATAGTCATCTACACAATGTTATGTTTGTTTGTAAAAGTGTAATAGGAACATAAAATCTGTCAATGAGTGGTGGGACTTTGTGTCTTTCCATTATCTCTGATACGCAATGCTGTACTATGGCTATTCCAGCTCTTACAGATTTCGATCACCAGTTGGGTAGAGTTACAGAAGGCCTTTTTGGAGAGGTACTTCCTAGATCAAAGAACCTCAAGTTGAAAGATCAAATCAACAACTTTGAGTAACTTCTTGGTGACTAGATCAATACTACATGGGAGCGATTAAAAAATGCTTGAGGAGTGTCCCTGACCTCAAAATTGTTGATGATTTCTTCATGTAGATCTTGTACCGTTCCCTAGACGAGAATAACGAAGCTTGCGCTGATATCATTATGGGGGCATGTTCTTAGCCCAACCATTTGCAAGGATTTCTAAAAAGCTGGAAAAAGTGATCAAGACGAATTATGCAAGGGGGAAAACAAACAGATCATCTACCAAAAGCTTCTGTATTGTCAGTGTTAGTTTAAAGCAATCTAAAACAAATGAGGAGATAATGCAAGAGCTTGCTCAAAATCGTATCAGCATAGAGGTGATGATGAAGCAGAATCAAGAATCAGTTAATGTAGTCGTTTATCTGCCTCCACGAGCACCTATGTATGAGGATCCCTACTATGAGAAGGACGCTTGCTTCAATGTTGATCAGATGGGGGGTTTATAGACCAACGCCAAAGGGTCTAATCAGGACTATTGGTGCCAAGGTCAAGGAAACCAAGGTCGGAACTATAACAGAGATGGCATGTTTAGAGACAACTGTGGAGGTTACTATGATAGGAATAGGGGCTAGGACAGAGATGCAAAGTGGGGTCGTGAGATGGCTACAAAAATGGTTCATATGTGCCACCATACTATCATGACACTGGTGCTAGTAGTTCCAAAGTTGAGGAGATGTTTAACCATATGTTGAAGAATGTTGAGACATAGGATGACCCCTTGAGGGGGATGAAATCTGACATCTCCAGCATAAATCAGTAAATTGAGTCTTATTCTATTGCTATTAAACAACTTTAGCAATAGTTTAGTCAAGTATCAACTCAACATAACCAGTGTCAGAGAGGTACACGACCTAGCAACACAGTTCAAAACTCAAAGAATAAGTGCCAGTGTCTGCGGTTACTACTCATGGTCACCAGAGTACATTGATCCTACCACGCTGGTAGATAATAATGATGTTCGAGAGAAGGCAATTGAGGTGAAGACACTAATACCGGAGGTGATTGTGTCAAGGATAGGGTGAGAGGTGCCACAGAAGCTGAAGTCCATTCTAAACATCCTCCTCATTCCATCAAAGAATCAAAAAGAAAGAGGATGAAGGCAAGTTCAAGCACTTTCTTTCTACACTGAAACAATTCTCCATCAATATCCCTCTCATTGAGGCATTGGAAAAGATGCCAAGATATGCAAAGTTTATGAAGGAATTGGTTACAAGAAAGTGCATTGTGAGTCAGGAGCTCTTTCAAGAGCTTCAAAGTTGCAGTGCAATCGCCACATGGTCACTTGGTGCAAAAGCAAGAAGATCCCGACATGTTCGCCATACCCTGTACTATTGGAGCTGTGGAGTTCGTAAGGGCATTGTGTGATCTCGGTACTAGCATAAATCTAATGATCTTTGTGGTCTTCAAGAAGCTAGGACTGGGAGCCCCTACTCTAATGAAAATGTGATTGTTGTTGATCATATAGTGATGAAGCCTATGGGGATACTCTATGAGGAATTCCTCAAAGTTGAGAAATTCAAATTCCCCACGGACTTTGTAATATTAGATTGCAAAGTCAACTTCGAAGTCCCAATCATCTTGGGGAAGGCCATTCCTAGCGACTAGCCGAGCCCTAATGAATATGGAAGCTGGCAAACTCAAGTTTAGATTGAATGACAAAGAAGTTATCTTCAATATCTATCAAGCAATGAAGAGGCCATATGTACTGAAGAAGGATGTTGAGGCACTTAGTGAAGTCTGAGTAAGCAAATTATCCTTCAATTGTCCCTCCTACCACCGATGACCGACCACCGATATTTTTTTGGCCAATTTTCGGACAAACCTTGGGTTCTACCTCTTTGATTCCTCCTTCAATTTTTACATCTTGGTCATTCAATTCGGTAAGTTCTTGGTCCTTAAAAACCCTTTTAATTACCAAAATTTATGTGATTAAGTTGAAACTGATCGATGGGTATGGTAATCCTATGAATGAACCCATGTGTGTCATTATTGTGCTTAAAATTGTATTATGAACAATAAGTGTCAATGTGTGAATTGGTGTAATAGCTAAATAATTGTGTGTATGTCCTTGTCATTATGTTTGAATGATGGTTTGAAAGCCATGTGGCCACATATCGTTTTAATGATATTGTCTGTGTATGAAAATTTGGTGTGCGATGGCATTGTGTAATTTGATGCTAACCATTCAAATAGGGTTGGTTGGCTTGGGAAAACATGAAAATGATATTCGATGGGATTCGGGAAAGAATTTGCAGGTGGGGTAATGGGGATGTGATTAAAGTCATATGGGGGTGTGTATGTACTGCTTCGATACTGAAAATTTTGTTAAAAATGTCATATGGGTCCATGTTGAGAGGCTTAGAAACTCAAGTTACTGGGTTTTCCAATCTACTAGGTCCTTTAGGGCCCGGGGAAACATCCATAAGTTGTAATTTCCCCTCATATGAAAATTCAAAAACTTGAAGTTTCTGAGAAGCTATTAGACGAGACCTTTTACGAGTCATAGAGAATATTCTATGGGTCGTAGACAAGTATAGTGGATCCTTTCCTGAAAATGTTTTAATACTAGAACACTTCTTTGACTTAGTCTACGACTCATAGATTCTTTTGAAAGTCATCCCTGGCCTCATAGATGCAAATTCAGTAAGCAAAATTTACCACTGTTTCTACAAGGGCCCTCTACGGCTCGTAGAAGTACCTTCGTAAACCTCCCTATGATGAAGTCTCATTTGAGTTTTGCTTTTCTTTATTCGACTTGTGGGGGTAATCATGTTTGCCCAAAGTCCATGTTTCATGTACTATGGCCCCTAAGCCTATATGCGATGACATATTAGCCACGTAGAGGAGGCTTAGGGATAAGACATCAGGGGAGCAAGATTGCTCCTAGATGAGTGGATCACTTGAGGAGTTCATCATCCGACCTGACTCGGATGCTGATGACCAGAAACACAGGTCGCGGCCAGACTCTGGCAAGCCCAGACCCAGGCTATTATTATTTACACTACCCAATCTTCTAAGGGAGACAACAACAATAGCAACTTCATTGAGATGACTGTGTGTGGAGAGGAGTCAGTGTTAGGATCTGGCGATAAGGCGGAGAAAGAACCCTCTGCCACACTACCTCAAGAATCACAATCACCACCAAATGCTCTATCCAGCGGGTGGTGTGTTTAGGGCATGTGGGACATATTCATAGAGGGCATGCAGAGAAATGAGTGGGGTAGACCAGCCGGCTCTATTTTTTACGATCCCCGAATCATCACCTCTGTACTAGACAATGTCCTCGATTTTTAGGACACTATCAGCAGACCTGGGCTCCAACGGCTCAACAGTAGGAAAGTACTCCCTGACTGTGGTTTAGGAGTTTTATGCATCCTACGCTGCTACATTTGAATGTACTACGTATATAGGGTGCAATGCGACAAACATAAGCCGATATAGCCAAAATGCATAGTAATAGGCAATAGATAAGTGAGATATCAACATGGCATGCATGGTTAATATTTGAAGTAAAACATGCTTGCAAATCATTCAACTTGCACAGAACATAATACATCTGTGGTAAGAGACCCTAACCGAAAAAAGTAAAACCAAGCAAGCTACAACTTGAAATCCCGATGATTATCCTTCATCGGTAAAGAGGTGGTCTACTTTCCAAGGTACATCATACTTCACCTAATAGGAGCCCATCCCATTTCGGAGAAGTAACCCTCCTTATGGGAACCCATCCTATTTTGGAAAGGATTGCATTGAAAAGTGCACTAAATGCATCCACTAGAAAAGCAAGGGTAAAACACAATCCTATGTTGGCACATAGTTTGAGGAAAATAATATGAACCCATGAAGATGGTACATGCCACATCCAATCCATCGGTGCTAAGCCTAATCCCACGAAATAATCGAAATAATCACACTTTAGCAATTTGTATGAAACATGGAAACATGATATGAGTAGCTCTAAAACATATTTGACCTCTAATGGTGAGCCTAACTTTAAAAATATAAGAATAGATCATCATCAAAAATTACCCTTACATTAACATCAAAGGCCCACAAGAGGTAAAATCATTGAAAATGGTATTAATTTGAAAATTACAACATCATAGACATGTTCACGAATTCAATATATTTTGAAAGCCCAAAATCATCATGAAGTCACTTAGCTTGACTAATAAATCATATAATAGATCATCAATAACTTTAAGAATCCACGAAAAAGCATTTTATCAAACACATGGTGGGTTCATGATGTTAGGTCAAATCATGCAATTCAAGAGTAACATAGAATGAATAAACTGATTCGAAATCAACCCACCAACATATTGTAAAATCCTAATGTAGGGTACCTTGAAATCCATCATCAAATCTCACAATAGATCATAGTTTCAATATATATAATCAAATCATGGTATAAGCTTGAAATAGAGAATCATGCATAATAGATTGATGTTTCATAAAACCCCAACATAATTTATAATCATAATCCATAATAAGAGATACCTATAGAAGATACAACTTGAGAACATGCAATTTTCATAAAACGGATGATTGGGCTACATGGGTTAAAGGACCCAATGGATGAAATTCACAGTCCTTAAATTGGATTTTCTTGATATAGACTTGAAAGATACTTGAATCTTGAATAGAGTTCTTGAGATCCGGAATTAAGCTTGAGATACTTGAATTTGGATGGGTATTTTTAATAAAATGGTTGAGAGGTTTTAGAGAGGGTTTTTGAATGATATGGAGTTGAAAATGGCTAAGTATGGGATATTTCTCATGCAAATGGGCATGGGGACATGACCCTTATACCACTACACCAAAATAGGAAATTAACGAAGTGATAACACTACTCCGCAATGGGTCCGCATCACTGAGCAATCATGCACCCTTACTATTTCTGAAAATTTTGCAAAAATTATTTTTCGTGATGGGTCCTCTTAAATCTGGGTTATACCAATCTCCCACTTAATTTTTCCCTGATCAAGAATATAAATTCAGATTTTTAATATCATGCACGAACATTGAGATATATGGAAATTACGATTATAGGTATTTTCGAAACAAATTTTGGGGCGTTAGTGGGGCATTTTAACCCTGAGGATCAGAAAGTGGAGAGTTGCTGAAAACTGATTAGAGGAAACAACCTATGGTCCATAGAACTTTATACAGGCCGTAGAAGGGTATCATAGAACTCAGCCCTAGATTTGGACAAGTAATCCACGAAAGTCCGACTACGGGCCATAGAGTCTGCCGACCCAGTTCTCCTATTTTATTTCGGTTTTGTATTTTAAAGACTATCAATTGGATTTTTAAGCTATTTTTCATAAGGAACATGACAGAACAATAGAGAACAATAGAGATCTTGACAGAAACACTTGTAAAACACCCTTATGTCTTTTAATTTCTGTCTTCCGATTCATTGTGAACAGTTAGGATTCCTTGTGCTTAATTCTCATGTGTAAGTGCTCAATTATGTTATTCAAATTTATAAGTCTAGCATCTATATTGATCATGAGTTACTAAATCCACAACTAGGTTATAGGAACCATGAATGACTAACAAGGTAAAACAAGATAATTCATAATTCTTGAAAAGTGTACATGCATATACTAATTAATTCTTCTTGGTTTGAAAGTATTTAAATGGTGGCCAAATTTAGAACTCGCCTTGTGTTATTGATTTGATCAAGGTAGTAATGAATAGAAAAAGAGATTAATTAACAAGATTTGATTGATGTTTATCATCTAATTTACCTAACTGGGCCAAGGGGAGGTAGTACTGGAACAATAGGTAAGCGTTAGTAATGTCACACTACGGGGATGGACTAAATCACATAGTGAAATTTGCCTCTCGCCTAGGCTAAATGGTTTGTTCAATTAACTTTTCATTCTGCATGCTACATACTATAAAAGAATTCGATCATCTGGTAATACTAAGTTAGGAAATCATGAGTAACCCTAGTTACTCTTCATACTAATTTAAGACTTCTCTTACTTTAGAATTACTTTTTTTATAGTTATTACAACCCCCCCCCTTTGTGGAGATAAGTAGGTTAATCAACCCAAATCATCTTAAATTCTTCTAAGTTTACTATATTCCCTATGGGATTGACTCTAACTTTGCTTATGTTATATAACTTGACAATGACCATTTCAGCTTCAAAAAGAAGATGTATCTTGAGCGACATCAAGATTTTGAGAGCCGTCGCCAGGAAATATGGCTAGAGTTATTTGATTCAATTAGTTTGGGAATTAATCCTTATTTCCCTCATTTTACTTTTTTGTTACTTTTGTACTATTTCGAGGTATAGGTTTAGTGTATGCCCAATATGCAAAGTCGAGATGTTCCCTTTTACTCTGTTTAACCCAGAGATTTGGAGAATTGAAGAATAAGAAGGATGGCCTATGATAATTCAAACAATGCAGCAAATGTAGCTCTAAATGAAAATGAGAATGAGAATGTGAATAATGACATCCCACCTCCTCTTGAGGACATTGATTCACGATTACAAGACCTTAATGCCAAAGCTTATTAGTAGAACCAATATCGGCTGAACCATATGGCTATGGATGTTACTAGAGCGATTGTGTTACCGCCACTACCAGATGACACAACATTCATGGTTTCAAGTAAGTTGATTTAGACGCTACAAAATCATGGATTGTTAGCAGGCCTACCATCAGTGGATATCCGTAGTCATCTACACAATGTTATGTTTGTTTGTAAAAGTGTAATGGGAACATAGAATCTGTCAATGGCTGTTGTGAAACTTCATATCTTCCCATTATCTCTAATAGGCAATGCAGCACTATGTCTATTTGAGCTCCTACAGATTTCGATCACCAGTTGGGCAGAGTTACAGAAGGCCTTTTTGGAGAGGTACTTACTAGATCAAAGAACCTCAAGTTGGAAGATCAAATCAACAATGTTGAACAACTTCTTGGTGACTAGATCAATACTACATGGGAGCGATTTACAAAGTGCTTGAGGAGTGTCCCTGACTACAAAATTATTGATGATGCCTTCATGGAGATCTTGTACCATTCCCTGGACGATAATAGCAAAACTTGTGTTGATATCATTATGGAGGCATGTTCTTAGATCAACCATTTGTAAGGATTTCTAAAAAGCTAGAAAAAGTGCTCAAGACGAATCATGCATGGGGGAAAAGAAATAAATCATCTACCAAAAGTTTGTGCACTGTCAGTATTAGTTTGAAGCAAGCTAAAACAAATAAGGAGATAATACAAGAGCTTGCTCGAAATTGTATCAGCATAGAGATGATGATGAAGCAAAATCTAGAATGAGTTAATGTAGTCGCTCATCCGCCTCCACAAGCACCTATGTATGAGGATCCCTAATATGAGAAGGACACTTGCTTTATTACTGATCAGATGGGGGGTTTATAGACCAACGCCAAAGGGTCCAATCAGAACTATTAGTGCCAAGGTCAAGGAAACCAAGTTTGGAACTCTAAGGAAGATGGCACGTTCAGAGAAAACCATCGAGGTTGCTATGATAGGAATTGGGTCCAGGATAGAGATGCAGAGTAGGGTCACGAGATGGCTACAAAAATGGTTCTTATGTGCCACCATACAATCGTGACACCGGTGCTAGTAGTTCCAAAGTTGTGGAGATGTTTTACAATATGTTGAAGAATGTTGAGACATAGGATGACCCCTTGAAGGGGATGAAATCTGACTTCTCCAGCATAAATCAATAAATTGAGTCTTATTCTATTGCTATTAAACAACTTTAGCGATAGTTTGGTCAAGTGTCAACTCAACTTAACTAGTGTCAGAGATGTACACTACCTAGCAACATAGTTCAAAACTCAAAGAATGAGGGGTAGTGTAAGGCGGTTACTACTCATGGTCGATAGAGTACCATTGATCTTCCCATGCTAATAGATAATGATGATGTTCGAGAGGAGGCAATTGAGGTCAAGGATGCTGATACCGGGGGTGATCGTGTCAAGATGGGGTGAGAGGCGCCACAGAAGCTGAAGCCCATTCTAAACCTCCTCCTTCCTTCCCTCAAAGAATCAAAAAGAAAGAAGATGAGGGTAAGTTCAAGCACTTTCTCTCTATGTTGAGACAATTTTCCATCAATATCCCTCTCATTGAGGCATTGGAAAAGATGCCTAGATATGAAAAGTTTATGAAGGAATTGGTTACAAGGAAGAGCACTGTGAGTCAGGAGCTCTCTCAAGAGCTTCAACATGGCAGTGCAATCGCCACAAGGTGGTGCGAAAGCAAGAAGATCCCGACGTGTTCACCATACCCTATACTATTGGAGATGTGGAATTCGCAAGGGCATTGTGTGATCTTGGTACTAGCATAAATCTAATGCCCCTTGTGGTCTTCAAGAAGCTAGTACTGGGATCCCTTACTCCAACAAACATCTGATCGTTTATGGTTGATCGTATTGCGAAGTCAACTTTGAAATCCCAATCATCTTGGGAAGGTCATTCCTAGCCACTGGCCGAGCACTAGTGAATATGGAAGCTGGCAAACTCAAATTTAGATTGAATGACAAAGAAGCTATCTTCAATATCTATCAAGCAATGAAGAGGCCAAATGGACTGAAGAAGTATGTTTGGGCACTTGGTGAAGTCTGAGTAACCAAGTTATCCAAGTCATGTCGCGAAAACAAATCAGGAACTACTTGGGAGGAAACCCAAGATATTTGATGTAATAGTTATAGTTGTATTTTTTTAGCTTTCGGACTTGTAGGTAGTTTAATTTTTTGCATTTTAGATGTAATTTTTGATATTAGACTGGTTGCATATAGGGAAAAGTGTGTTCTGTGAAGAAGCTGCAGGTACATGACTAAGTTAGCCATCATTGGCTGAAAAGGCATCAAGAAATGCTTCTACGACTGGTTCTACGAGCCAAATGTAAATCTATGACTCATACTTTATCTCATAGAACACTTCCAGTGAGCAATAAGTTGTGCACTCTAGTGCACTAGCTAACTTTATAGCTCGTAGATAAAACTATCATGGACCCCAGGTAAGTTTTCTATTTATTGGCTAACTATGGAGGTTTCTACGACTAACTCTATGAGTCGTACCCTATTTTACAATTTGTAGACTGTTCAATGAAACCCCCCTCCCACCAAGACTAGGCTTTGGGCATTCTATGAGACCATGATTCACAAGTTGTAAAACCCTTTATCGTCCATAATCGGGGTTTCATAACGTTTGGACCCATTAGTCTTAGACTGACTCGGTCAACATATACGTAGACGGGTCAAATTATTTCGACCCATTCTTCCCTAAAATTATAAATTAACCTGCAATCCCTACCTTTGTCCCTCCGACCACCGATGACCGACCACCTATCTTTTTTCGGCTAATTTATTGACAAACCTAGGGTTCAACCTCTTTGATTCCGCCTTCAATTTTTACATCTTGGTCATTCAATTCGATAAGTTCTTGATACTAAAAAAATCCTTTTAATTACCAAAATTCGTGTGATTAAGTTGAAACTGATCGATGGGTATGGTAATCCGATATATATATATATATATATATATATATATATATATATATATATACACACACACATATATCCGATGAATGAACCCATGTGTGTCATTATTGTGCTTAAAATTTTATTATGAAGAATAAGTGTCAATGTGTGAATAGGTGTAAAAGCCAAATAATTGTGTGTATGGCCTTGTCATTATGTTTGAATGATGTGTTTGAAAGCTATGTGGCCACATATCGTTTGAATTGAATTGTTTGTGTATGAAAATTTGGTGTGCGATGGCATTGTGTAATTTGATGCTAACCATTCAAACAGGGCAGGTTGGCTTGGGAAAATATGAAAATGATATTCGATGGGGTTCGGGAAAGAATTTGCAGGTGGGGTAATGGGTGTGTGAGTAAAGTCATATGGGTGTGTGTGTGTACTGCTTCGATGTTAAAACTTTTGTTACAAACATCATATTGGGCCCGTGTTGATAGGCTTAGAAACTCATGTTACTGGGTTTTTCAAGCTACGAGGGTCGTTTAAGACTCGTGGAAACATACACAAGTTGTAGCTTCCCCCCGTATGAAAATCCAAAAACTTGAAGTTTCTGAGAAGCTATCAGACGAGACCTTTTACGAGTCATAGAATATTTTGTAACTCGTAGACAGGTCTAGTGGATCCTTGCCTGAAAAAGTTTGAACACTGGAACACTTCTTTGACTTAGTCTATGACTAACAAATTCTTTTAAAAGTCATACCTGGACTTTTAGAGGCAAATTCAGTAAGCAAAATTTTCCACTGTTTGTACGAGGCCCCTCTACGGCTCGTAAATGTATCTTCGTAAACCTCCTTGTGATGAAGTCTCATATGAGTTTTCTTTTCATTATTCGACTTGTTGGGCTAGTCATGTTTGCCTAAAGTCCATGTTTCATGTACTATGGCCCCTAAGCCAAGATGCGATGAGATTCGAGCCATGCATAGGAGGCTTAGGGATGAGACATCAGGGGAGCAAGATTCCTCCTAGACAAGTGGATCACTTCTAGAGTTCAGCATTCGACCCTGACTCAGATGCTGATAGACAACAGACGCAGGCTGCGGCCAGACTTGGGCAGGCCCAGACCCAGGCTATTATTGTTTTATTACCCCCACTAATGTAGATAACTATTTGAGAGAAAATGAGGTTACTTCGAGGTAATAATGAGATCGTACTAAGGCTACTTAATTTCATATTATTTGGCATGAAGCCTAGATCCGTCCTTGGGACATAAAGGCACTTAGGAGCAGCTTCATTCAGATGACTGTGTCTGGAGAGGAGTCAGAGTTAGGATCCGGCGACAAGTAAGAGAAAGAGTCCTCCGCCACACTACCTCAACTATCACCATCACCACCAAACACTTTATCTAGCTAGTGCTATGTTTAGGGCATGCAGGACCTATTCATAGAGGGCATGCAGAGAAATGAGTTGGGTAAACCAGGTCGCTCCATTTTTGATGATCCTCGGATCATCACCTCTTGACTAGACAGTGTCCTTGTTTTTTAGGACACTATCAACAGACATGGGCTCCAATGGATGAACACTAGGAAAGAAATCCTTTACTGTGGTTTAGGAGTTCTATGCATCCTACATTGCTACAGTACCCTGCACTCTTCCCAAGGGTAAGAGGCCCCTCGCTCAGCCTAGGCTGACTCACACTAGATAGAGGAGATGGCAGGTGGACATTTCGGGGACTACCAACCATCATATACTGTTTGAGCCCGAGTTATTAGCCCTCAGATCCACATCAATGTGTAACTATAGGTTGGGACAGACCAAGGACAAGGCCCTGTGATGATGTTCACGCTCCAATAAGAAAGCAGTCACTTTTAATAATTAACCCAATTGGAGGTTAGGGTTGAATCCATAGGGAATATGTGGCTTGACTATAAAGATCCACTATAAATCAATTCAAGCATCAATTACTAAAATCACTAAATGGTGGCATTTTGTTTGTAATTCAAGGAAAAAAATAGAAACTAAACTAACGATGCGGGAAGACACTCGAATTTTGGGACAACTTGGGAATTGTGTTCCCTATCATTCCTTGACTTAATTACCCGAGACAACACAACTCTAATTAACAATTCACATGCAGCAAGGTAACATAGGTTCCAACCCTCCTGTGAAAGTGAAGGTGAAAATCAAATTTCACCATGGCGTATGGTTGGTAACCATAGTGTGCCAACTAACTATTACCCATTGTCCCAATCAACCTCCCCTTGGTCAGGTTTGGTTGATTACACGAGAACACATCAATCGAATCTTGTCATTTACTTCCCTTTTCCTATTCATCATTACCTTGGTCGGGATCATTATAATAGGGGGGTTTGGTGTTGGTCACCACCAAACAACAATCAAGATAAAGGGAAATAAATAATACATGCAAAACCCCAATCAAAGAAATGCACAAGTCTAGGTTATTTCAAGTCAACTACTCATGGTTTCCATAATCCCAAGTTGTGGGTGTTTAGCTACTCATGCTAAGGCAAAATCAACAACAATGCAAATAGAAGACATACTTGAGAGTTTACCCAAAACCGTGAAGAACAAGAACACCACAAATTGCAATCCACAAGCTTGGATTAATGGAGAATGAGTACAATATGTGTTATTGCAATCCGCAAAAGTGAGTCTTCAAATTAAAAAGGAAAATCTACACTAAACCCTAGAAAACCCTTAGAATATTCAAGGGAGAATATTCAAATTGGTCCCTACAACATTCAATGTATAAAATCCCTTAAGAAAAACTATCATAAAGTATTTATAGTATTCACAATTTAACCAAAAAAGTAAATAGAAAAGACAATAGGCAATAGGGACGTCGTGAAGGTACAACTCGTAGGGTGACCTACGAGTCGTAATTAGGGTGTCATATAAAGAACTTTATGTTTTGGACTTAGCTGTTATGACCCACTGATATGAGTCGTTGCTCGGGCTATGACTCATATGCTCCTCTCATAATCTAGGCCTTTAGTTCTTGGTCCAAGCTTTTAGCTCTTTGTTTCTTGCTACAAACCCACTTGTACGAGTCGTAGTGAGACTTATGACTCGTAGAGTGTTCTCGTTGGGCTGACCTCCACTTAGCATATTTTTTATTTTTGCACATTGTTTCTTGTTGCGAGATCACCCTATGACTCGTATCTTTAGCTAAGAGTCATAGGACAACTCGTGTCCTGCACTTCAGCAAAATCTGTAATTTTTTGCAATAAAAACATTAAAACACATAAAAACTATTAAAAGTCATATTAAGAACTTGCAAAATCCCTTATTATTGGCACCAAATATGTTGTATTTTGATAGCACATCAACACCCTCAATTTAGAATTGTTGCTTGCCCTCAAGTGATAACTCAATCTAAGAAAAATAATGAGAAACACATAGTAGTTATTCTAATGGCATATACATTATTTAACTCTAATTCATGTGCCCAACTTTCATTATCAGAAACTGATTGCAAAGCTACTAAGCAAACCAAAACACAGAGATATATCTGATAATCCAACTATGTCAAGCAAAGGGGTATCAATAATCCACAATCACTTAATTAGTTATATGCCAATCATGCGGTGCAAATAACCTCATAGAAAAGAAGTCCCTCTTTCTCGCTCAAAAAGCATTTAACATTTAGGGACTGTGCAAGCATTCTCACTTTCATAAATGAAATTCATCCAAAATGACTAACACCATAGGTTTGCCTTTATACACAACTTCCATATTGGTGACAAAGTGGATTTGGATCACTTTAAGACTTAATGGCATGTAACATAGGCTCATAGAAGTTTCATATGGCATTTTAGGCAAGTAGTGACTAAAAGTTATCCTTGAACCATTTTTATCAACAACCGTAACTCCCTAACTCAACCATTTTCTCTAAATCTGCCCTTATTTTCCTTTTTCAAGTTGCACCTTATTTTTTAACTCATTTTTGCTATTTTTCTCTTTCTCACCCAACATATGATTTCTTCATTTCTTTGTCTCTTTCCCAACTAACCATCTCATTTTCATTACTTTACCACAACAAAGGTCACCTTCAACTTAGGCTTTTAGCCTGAAGTGAAGCATACAATATCTATTTCGCAAACCAGGGCCACTATTTGTAGCCACGCTTAACTTAGGTTTTTAGCCTCAATCAAGGTTCACATGTTCAAAGATAGACTAGGGCCAAGATCAAGGTATTTTATAAATCAAGGCTAGGATAATTAGTTGTCAAGAAAGAAAAGGTGCATGAAAAGCTCAAACAGTTAGACCAATGGATCAACTACCACATTTGGTAGGTCATTTAGACAAAAGTGGATTACCCTAAAAGAACAATGGCTTAAGATCCTTTCGCAATCAACCAAATCAGCAATCCAATCTTAGAGTAATAAGTCAAGTACTTAGTCCATACATAATACATGAATGAGGCAAAATAAGCTCACACACAGAGCATTGCATACACAATCAAGTATAGACTCACAGGTCATGCTTCAAGCATCAACTAACCTTCTAATTATCAGAACAAACATTGTCAAATAATCATATGTATGATTGCAAAAATAACTAACAATCTCAAAAATTTTGAGGGTGCCGAATTTTCAAATATATATATCTGTGTGTGTGTGTGTGTGTACACACACACACATATGTCAAAGGATAATACTGCTACATATCTACAAATAATCTTCACTACCTAAACATACCGATTCAATACACATTAAAACCTCCATAAGGAAAAAGAAGCACGGCAAGAAAACATTGGGATCAAAATAGAGGAAGTTATGGACTTGATGTTACTCATACTTCACCCTAGTCTATAACTTCCCACACCCGGCCAAAAGAGAATACTTTTTCCTCAAAGTAAAGACAAATATTAAAAACAAATATCCAAAACATACATACATACATATATATATATATATATATATATATATATATTTATATATACACTAAAAACATCATTTCAAAACTAAACATACAAAACATATGTAAAAGCAACATTCAAAACAAAACATTTTAAAACTATCCAAAAACCAACATAAAGAAAATATTGTCTCACAAAAAGAACAAAGTATCCAGAAATGGTAAGTACGGACTGGGGTTAAAATATCAAACACTTGGTGCTCAAGCAGGCATCTGTCTGATCCTCGGGGTCCTAGGTTACGGTCTCCTCCTATGTAATCTGGGCTACAGCTGCATGTGAACTACTCTCTCCCTGTGTTATCCATTGTTCCGGATCTCTCTGTATAGCTGTCAGAGCTAAGGACTCCTGCACCACCTCATCTAGTATTGGATCCTCCTCTAGTGTTGCGGCCTTATCATCAGTCCTGTGCCTTTTTCGGCTCATCATTGGGTCGTCACTCTCAAGAGGCCTCTCCCCGTGGTCATACGAGCAATCCTCAAATAATTTAAATATACTATCACCCGCTATGCCACCTCCGGGACTGGTATCGGGGCCGCTAATGTCTTCAACAAGTCGGCCTTAAACTTGGCCAACTCTTCTGTCACAGCACTCATGTCAGCAGGCCTAGCATCTGCGAGCCTCTCCAAGACCCGATCCTCGAAGGCATCTACTCTAGCATCCACCACAAAGACTCTCTCATTTATTAATTCACGAGCGAATGTCTTGGCTTTCTCCTCTGAGTCTTGGACTGTCTGATGGACCCATGGCCTGATCTGGCTAGCTAGCCTCTGTAATTGGAACTCTACCATGGCTACCCTACGCACCAATGCCTGAAAAGCAATAGAAAATATAAGAAAATCAACCTGTATAGTTGAAGGTGCTAATGCCGGTGCGCTAGAAGATGGCATCGTCTCGATCTCAGCAGCCAGAGATGTCCCTAAAGTAGCTGGAATAGCACTGGTGGAAGCTGGGGTCGGCTCCTGAGTCAAAGGATTAATAGGGAATGGATCTGGTAATGGAGGAGAAGCTACTCTATGTAGGGCCACCAGGTTCTCATCAGCCTTGATCAAGTTAGGATCCATGGTGCATGTGGCCTCTACATGTGGGTCACAGTGGGGGTTAACACGAACACATGTTGCACTGCACAATTGATGATACAAGATAAGGAATGGCAGTAAGGTGCCAGTCCTGACAGAAGACTTGTGTATATGC
>JAOTQR010016210.1:0-17535 GCA_025774065.1 Solanum ossicruentum
CAAGAGCGTTGCAAACCCTTGCCGGAAAAGCTCCCGTCGGCTTAAAGCTCAAAGATGGAGCGTAAGAGAGAGAGATGGAGCGTATGAGAGCGTAAGAAAAATTTTAAAAATAGTGTTTTGTCTGCATAATATAATGGCTAACAATAAATTCAATTTGATGAGTAAAAGATATAATAAAAATAAAATTAAAAGTAAAAATTAAATTTAAATTTAAAAGAAAATTTAATTTAGCTCTAAATATATATTATATATACATATACAATAATAATAAAACTTAGGTTCGGTCAAAATTACGTGTCTACAGTTTGCTCCTTTTTGACTGAGAACACGAAGAGTTTGCAGACAAAGAAGTAGAAAACGTGACAAGTTTTCTCAGGAGAAGTCAAAGGAAGTACGGCGGGTCCGAGTAGGAACAAATTGACTAAGAAGTAGGGCATATAATAATGGATCAATTCATTCAACAAGATCTATTCGGATCATATCTATCAGCGATCGGTTTACGGAACAAGGAGTTAACTAAGGGCCAGGAGATTAATGAATGAACTTAGCTGAAGTCAGTCTTGTGTTCAACTTCGCAGTTGGAAGGATTTTTTTCTACCATCTGTCTTTCCTTCTCTCTCTTCTAAAGGTAGATGAAAGTCAAACTTTTGGCTTGAGGGCTCAAGGACTACAGTCACCGCACTCTTACTCACGGGGAAAAAGATGCAACCGAGTCCTAGTTTTGGACAGACTACATATTTCAGGTCATAAGGGAATTAGGTCACGTGCAGTTCAAGGACGTGAAGTGATAAGTTGCAAGTAAGGTAAGGTCTGTTGAGGCTCCAGTTTGCGGCTCCTATTTTTACATACAAATGAAAGACAAAAATTTTAAAAAAAAAAAGCAAGGACAAAATTCTATCTTTATAACTTCCATTGAATCATCTCGGGCTTTCATGTCTTCTCAAATGGTGGGATGTCATCTCATATGGACTTGAAGATTAGCTTATTTCTCAGGTAGGATTTAGCTAGTCGATGTTGGAAACTATCCTTATCTTCAAGACTAGCTACTACAATTTTAATTGCAAATGAGCTTTAAAGTTGATGATACTTTGCTTTATAGACGCGATCTTGAGCTTGACATGTAAATTGACCTTTTTCTGCCACTAGATTCCTGAAACAAAAACACACAAAAGTAATAGCACAAAATTTTTCCCTAGTTTACAGCAAAGAAATTTTTGTGGGCATGAATGAAGGAGAACACTTACCTTTGAATCAAGACTCTGGATGACTTGAACTTCATTGCAACGCATTCTTCATATGTTTCTGACTTGTTCAAGCAACTCCATTGATAACTTAAATTGGTTCCGTCTAATTCAATCATCCAGGAGAATTCTACTAGCCTAAATCCAACTATCCAGGAGGTCCTACTAATCTAAATCCCATTATCCAGGAGGTTCCTACTACGCTAAGTCTCATTATCTAGGAGGGTCTTGATGTTAATATAAATCTCATTATCTAGGAGGATCCTGCTACCCTAAATCCCATTATACAAGAGGGTCTTACTACTTTAAGTCCCATTATCCAGGAGGGCTCTAATCCCATTATCAAGGAAGGTCCTGCTACACTAAGTCCCATTATCCAGGAGGGTCCTCCTACACTAAGTCTCATTATCCATGAGGGTCCTGCTACACTAAGTCCCAATATCCAGGAGGGTCATAATTCTACTATCTAGGAGGGTCCTGCTATGCTAAGTCCCATTATCTAGGAGGGTCCTAATCTCATTATCCAGTTGGATCCTGCTATACTAAATCTCATTATCTAGGAGGGTCCTGATCCCATTATCTAGGATGATCCTGCTAATCTAAATCCTATTATCCAGGAGGGTAGTGATCCCATTATCCAGTAAGTTCCTGCTATACTAAATCTCATTATCTAGGAGGCTCCTGATCCCATTATCCAGGAGGGTCCTGCTAATCTAAATCTTATTATCCAGGAGGGTCCTGATCTCATTATCCAGGAGGGTCCTGCTAATCTAAATCCCATTATCTAGGAGGATCCTGCTTCACTAAGTCCCATTATCCAGGATGATCCTGATCCCATTATCTAAGAGGGTCCTATTAATCTAAATCTCATTATCCAAGAGGGTCCTAATCCCATTATTCAGGAGTGTCCTACTACACTAAATCCCATTAGCCAGGAGGGTCCTGGTCCCATTATCCAGGAGTGTCCTACTACACTAATTCTCATTATCCAGGAGGGTCTTGCTACACTAAGTCCTATTATCCAAAAGGGTCTTGATCCCAATAATCCAGAAGGGTCCTACTACAATACATTTCATTAACACGAACAATGTTTTTGCCCCAATTTAGATTTTTACACAAGAAAAATAATAATAATAATAATAATAATAATAATAATAATAATAATAATAATAATAATAATAATAATAATAATAAATTGTGAGTGTTAAACATAGATTATTTTCGAGACATGGAAGGATAGAGAATCTTATTTTTCTATGCAAAGTTAGCCAATTTCATCGCAACTGAGTGAGACAAACTAGTATTGTAACATTGCCATTTCACTCTCCATAATTTAGATCAAGTATTAGGATTCTAAACCATCAAATTTAGGACAACCTATACTTTTTTTCAAAGAAATATTTCAAATTCTTAAAGAGTGTTCATTGATTAGCGGTCTTGACTTCTAACAATGATCGTTTTAATACCTTTCATTTATTCTTTTCCTCCAGGTTATTAATGCTCCTCATTGGTTGGTTGTTGACTGAATCAAATATGATTATCCAGTGTGACTGTGACTTTAATCCAATAGCCCCCTTTATTTCAGGATGTCAACTATTCATGCTTTCATTAAATCTCTAAGTTAAAATTTTAAGACTTGTTGATAAATGACAACTCATCGGCTTTTCTCCTTAGTCTGAGTGTTGTCAATTGGTTAGATGCTTCGCTTTGTGCAATTAGAAAGCTAGTAGCAAGTCTTGAAATCCTTTATCCTTTATCTGCTGCCCTTTTTGACATGAATTCGACCAAAGAACATAAGGCAAAAAAGAAAAACAAAGGAGAAAATGATGAAAACAAAGAAACAAAAAGAAGATTTAACAAGACGGATTGCTTTTAGAGCAAGGAAGGAAACAGTAACTAACTCTATCAATTATGATATGTGATTTGAATTAATTCATCCAATCTATCTATCCAAACTATTCAATGATACTTATTGATCATCAAGTTTTGATCTTGAGTTCCGCACACCTCAGTAAACCATAAACAATTTCAAGATCACATATTGTTTTAATACCTTTCATTTATTCTTTTCCTCCAGGTTATTAATGCTCCTCATTAGTTGGTTGTTGACTGAATCAAATATGATTATCCAGTGTGACTGTGACTTTAATCCAATAGCCCCCTTTATTTCAGGATGTCAACTATTCATGCTTTCATTAAATCTCTAAGTTAAAATTTTAAGACTTGTTGATAAATGACAACTCATCGGCTTTTCTCCTTAGTCTGAGTGTTGTCAATTGGTTAGATGCTTCGCTTTGTGCAATTAGAAAGCTAGTAGCAAGTCTTGAAATCCTTTATCCTTTATCTGCTGCCCTTTTTGACATGAATTCGACCAAAGAACATAAGGCAAAAAAGAAAAACAAAGGAGAAAATGATGAAAACAAAGAAACAAAAAGAAGATTTAACAAGACGGATTGCTTTTAGAGCAAGGAAGGAAACAGTAACTAACTCTATCAATTATGATATGTGATTTGAATTAATTCATCCAATCTATCTATCCAAACTATTCAATGATACTTATTAATCATCAAGTTTTGATCTTGAGTTCCGCACACCTCAGTAAACCATAAACAAGTTCAAGATCACATTCGCCTTATGATGGTCGCTAGTGTTTTCACCAATAAGACTCTTGTATTTTATCCTCTCGATCTCACCTTCAACCTGTGGTGACTCTTAGGGTATTCACCAATAATACTCTCTCATTTTATTCTCTCAGTCTCACCTTTGCCTTATGGTGCCCTTTAAGGTCTTCACTAATAAGACACCCTCATTTGTATTTTATTTATTAATTTCATATTGTGGAGGAAGAAAATCACCCCTCATGCCATTACTTTATAACCGTAATGTGCTTATGCTTGACATTTCAAAGGTTGATTTGAGGGTCTTTTTCGGCTGTAACGTGACTTTTGGGTAAGGGCAGAAAGAAAGGATGTCATGAAGGCTCAGATGCATAGGGTTGACCTTCAAATATGGGAATTGACTATATAGAAAGAAAGAAAAAGAATTTTTTCCCTAGTTTTCTAAACATGAAATTGAGGATTTTTATTCGATTGGACCGAAGCCCAGCAATAGGGCTGCCTACATATCTTGTGAAATAAGAATCAGGTCAAACGTAGTTTAATGGGATGGTTTTCTCTTTCTTTTTTCATTTTCTTTTCTTTTTGGTTTGTTTTTTTTAACTTTTTGTATGTTTTTTTTTTCATTGCTTGCTCTATTTTGGTAATTTTCAAAGAAAGGGTAAAGGAAACAGATTACACATCAACATGGATAGTAATGTGTGACCTAATATTTGGATTCAAAATGTTTAGCTTTCATCATATCAATCTTTAAAATGTCAATCAGAACTTGAGATATTTAATGGAAAGAAATTAAATCATATATTGTATCTCTTCACAGCATCAACATTGATGGCTATTTCAATCATTTTGCCTTCCATATCAGTTAAATACAAAGCATTGTTGGATAATACCTTTACTATAATGAATGGTCCTTGCCTGTTTGGAGAAAATTTTCCCTTACTCTCGAACTGGTGCGATAGGATACGCCTTAATACTAATTGTCCCACTTCAAAATACCTGGGGCGTACCTTTAATTTATATGCTTGTGTTATTATCTTATAGTATAATTAACCATGAAACACCGATGCCAATCGTTTCTTGTCAATCAAGCTTAGTTACTCCAATCGTGCTTTGACTCATTCATCATCATCAATTTTGGCCTCTACAATAGTTCATAGGGATGGAATCTCAACTTCTGCTGGTATGACCGCTTCGGTCCCATATACTAGAAAATAAGGATTAGCACCTATTGATGTACAAACTGTAGTGTGATTACCCAATGATGCAAAAGGTAACTTTTCAAGCCAATGTCGAGAACCTTGCACCATTTTGCGGAGTATCTTTTTTATATTCTTGTTAGCAGCTTCTACAGCCCCATTTACTTTCGGGCGATATGGTGTTAAATTTTGATGTTTGATCTTAAATTGACGATATACCTCTCCAATTAAATTGTTGTTAAGATTAGCAGCTCCATAATAATTATCTTTGGGATACCAAACTGACATATAATATTACAATGAATGAAGTCCACTACAGCCTTTTTGGTAATAGATTTCAAAGTCACTGCTTCTACCCACTTTATGAAATAATCAATGGTTACCAAAATGAACTTGTGGCCATTTGATGCTTTAGGTTCGACTGACTCAATCACATCTATTTCCCAAGCCACAAAAGGCCATGGAGCCAAAATTATATGCAACTCTGAGGTGGAGAATGTATCAAATTGCCACGTGTTTGGCATTCATGGCACTTACAAATAAATTGTATGGAGTCTTGCTCCATGGTAAGCCAATAATAACTCGCTCGAAGTATTTTCTTTGCCAGGACATATCCATTCATATATGGACCAAAAACTCCATCACTTCAATCATGATGGTTAAAGCTTTTTTGGCATTTACACAGCTTAGAAGACCTAAATCAATGGTCCTCTTGTACAAGCTCCCTCCACTTAAGAAGAAACTATTAACTAGCCATCGAATAGTTCTCTTTTGCTTACCAAAGGCATCTCTTAGATACTCTCCAGATTGAAGGTATGCTTGATATCATGGAACCAAGATTTTCCATCAAGTTCTTCCTCGACCACATTACAATAAGCATGTTGGTCACGAATCAGTATGTATAGTGGGTCGATGTAAGCTTTATCTAGATGATGGAGCTTCGATGACAGGGTGGCCAAGGCGTTAGCAATCTCATTATGAGCCCTAGGAATGTGTCTAAAATTCACTGAAATAAATTGCTGACAAAGCTCTTGCAAGCAACTTTGATATGGGATGAGCTTTGTATCATGAGTTTGTCATTATCCTTGAATTTAATGGACTAGAAAGTCAATATCTCCCAATACTAATAATTCTTTGACTCCCATGTCGATAGCTAACCCCAAACCTAGGACACAACTTCATACTCTGTCATATTATTGGTATAATAGAATCTGAGTTGGACTGTTATCGGATAATATTCCACAAACTCAGACATAAGAATGGGTCCTATCCTAGCTCCTTTTTTGTTAGAGGCCCCATCAAAGAACAACTTCCACCCTAAGTTGTTATTGAGAATAACTTCATCGGTACATAATACCTCCTTATCAGGAAAATAAGTCCTAAGGGGCTCATATTCGTTATCAATAGGGTTTTCTACCAAATGATCTACCAAGGCTTGGGCCTTCATTGATATTCATGTCATATAAATAATATCAAATTAAGTGAGTAATATTTGCCATTTTGCAAGCCTTGCCATGGGCATGAGCTTCTGAAAGATATATTTCAAGGGATTCAGGCGACAAATGAGGTAAGTAGTATAAGAAGAAAGATAATGCCTCAACTTCTGGGTCACCCAAGTTAGGGCGCAACACGTCTTTTCAGGAAGAGTATACTTAGACTCGTAAGTAGTAAAATTCCTATTGAGGTAATAGATGGTCTTCTCTTTCTTACCAGTAACATTGTGTTGACCCAAAACACAACCAAAAGAATTATCCAATACTGACATATATTATATCAAAGGCCTCCCTAGCTCGGGAGGGACCAATACAGGCGGATTTGATAAGTATCCTTTGGTTCAGTCAAATGCTTCTTGACATTCCTCAGTCTATTTAACTAGGGCATTCTTCTTTAATAACTTAAAAGTAGGCTCGCAAGTTGTTGTAATTGAGTGATGAATCTACTGATATAGTTTAACCGCCCTAGGAGGCTCATAACCTCAATTTTGTGTTTTAGCGCTGGTAATTCCAGAATAGCTTTTATTGTTGAAAGATCTAATTCAATAACTTGTTGGCTAACTACAAACCCCAAAGGCTTCCCTGATAGTACACCAACACACATTTTATTGGTTTAAGCTTGAGATTATACTGTGAAGCCTTTCAAAGAATTTTCGTAGGTCTTTGACATGGTCTGATTGCTTTTTTGATTTTATAATCACATCATCAATATAAACCCCTATTTCTCTATGCATCATGTCATGAACCATGGTTGTCATTTGCCCTCATGTAAGTTGCTCCTATATTCTCTAACACAAACTGTATGACTCGATAACAATATGTACCCCATGAAGTGATAAAAGATGTCTTTTCAGCAACTTCATCGTGCATAATAATTTGGTGGTACCCTGCATATCAATCCTCAAAAGATGCTAATTCATTCTTGGCACAATTATCCAAAAACATGTGAATGTTGGGTAATGAAAAGTCATCTTTTGGACTTGCTTTGTTTAAATCACGATAATCAATTTACATTCAAACTTTTCCATCTTTTTTAGGGACAGGGACAATATTGGCTAACCACGAAGAATATTGAGCAACTCGAATGACTTTTTCCTCAAATTGCTTGGTAATTTCCTCTTTCATCATTGCACTCATATCAGTTTTAAGCTTTCTCAGCTTTTGTTTAACCAGAGGAATTGTAGGATCAGTTGGCAACTTGTGAATAACCATGTTAGTGCTCAACCCAGGCATATCATCTTATGACCACGCAAAAACATCCTTGTAGTCAAGTAAAACTAGGTTATCTCTTTCTTTTGTTGCGGTTAAGCATGCACACTTATCTTAGTCTCCCTAATATTTTCATGATCTCATAGATTGATTGCCTTTGTTTCACTCATGTTAGGATTTGATTAATTCTCAAAATATTCAAAATCCTTGATTACTTTCCTGAATTCTTCATCTTCATCATATTCGAACTTCTGGATTTATTATTTCAGGATTAGATTAAATTTTCAGATCTGACAAAAAATTCTGCATACATGTCATATCACTAGAATCGGTATAGATAGAACTATATAAAAGAAAAACAAATATATTAGGTAGAAATGGAAAACAAACCTATATTTCATTGAAAAAAAAGATAAGAGGTCTTGAATAATAAGATAGAAATTTAAACTATGACTCTTGAGCAAGTAAAAAAAACATGAGGAAAAACAAGACAGACTAACAAGACTCCTTCTTAATCGGAAGAGGAATAGCCTCCCAATTGTTGAGCTGCAAATCAGGGCCAATGGGTTGTAGGCCTTTGTTACTGGTCCCTCCCCAATCTCAACTATATCAACCTCAATAAATAAGTTTTACAAATAGCTGCTCAATTTTGTATCTACATCTAACACTATCTTTTTCAGCGGTGGCTTGGAATACTCAACATTGTGGATAATGATAAAGGACTCATTGATGGGCTTTATTGGCTGAGAAAGTGACCATTCTCCCTATTTCTCATTTTTTTCCCCTCTTTTTATCTCCAACTGTGGGCTTGTACTCCAAGCCAAAAGTACCAGGGTTTTTGAATGGGCTCACCGGATGAGCTCCGCCTTACAAGAATGCTCCTAAGCCTTTTCTAGGTTCAAACCCATACCTTGACATTTCATTTATCATCATAACAGATGCAGTGGGTAGTTGTCGCTTCAAAATGAGATTCCCCTCAAGAATATGCTCAACATCTACGACCTCACAAACTTGATAACCCAGTGTATTAGTCTCATTATCGGCTTCGATAAAGGGAATGGAAGAATCTTTATGGATAGATAGGTCTCCTTCCCCATGAATAATTATTTCTTGTCTATCATGTTCAAACTTGATCATTTGACGCAGTGTAGATGGGACTACTCCGGCCTTATGTACCCATGGTCTTCCCAACAACAAGTTGTAGGATGCCTCAATGTTCAACAATTGAAAATCTATTGCAAAATCAACGAGGCCTAATGTCAGTATGAGCTCAATCTCGCCAATGGCATCTATTTTTGCCCCACCAAAAGCTCTAATAGATACATTATTGGGTTGCACCCTTTTAATACCAATATTCAATTTTTGTTGAGTAGAAAGAGGGCAGATATTCTCACAAAAAACTCCATCAATCAGGACTCAAATGATATAGGAATGCTCACACTGTATGGTGATATGAAGGCCTTGGTAATGTCTAGTTCCTTCCACGGGTAGCTCATTATCAAAAAATGTGATCCTATTTACTTCAAAAACTCTCGTAGTAATTTTCTCCAGTTATCTTACAGTAACCTCCTTAGGAACATGTACTTCATTCAAAATCTTCATTATAGCCTTATGATGTTCATCTGAGTGTAATAACAAATACAACAAAGTGATCTATGCTAGTGTTTTCTTTAGTTGTTACATGAGAGAATAGTCTGGCAGTTTTATCTTTTTTAATAATTCTTCTACTTCCTCCTCAGAAACTAGGCCCTTAACTGGTGTTGGATCTTTTCCTACCAGTTTAGTCTTTCTTAACTCCGTCGGGGCATAGCATCTCCCTAAACAGGTCAACCCTCCTATTTCATCAACTTCGCCATTGATTTCTTTCCCCTTGTATGTCACAATGGTAGGCTTATAATTCCAAAGAAGAGCCATAGGATTTGTCATTGGAAGTTGAGATACCGACTTAATAATCACAGGTGAGGTGGGGTCCCCTTGCACAAACAAGATAGGCTTGTTTGTTCCTTTGGAAGCAATTAGCTTTGGTTCTTTCTAGCTTGCCCAAGCATCATCGGTAGGTCCTTTCACAACTAGGATAGGCGCACTGGATAGACCTAGCCTTTCTGGTATCTCTTCCACATTCGAAGGCACTATCTTTGTCAAATCAATCACATTTTTTGCACTCTCCGCACCAGCTTTGACATAGCTTGTATGGGATCGCCGTCTCCTCAGCACCGTGGATCACTTCCAACATATTGTTTTCATTATGCATAGGCAATGGATTTTGATTGATGTTTGGCCCCTTTGGACTCTGCACTATGATTTGATGCATATCAATCAAGTGTTGGATCGCCCTTTTTAAATGCCAACATTTTTTTATGTCATACCTTGGGTATCGGACCAATATGCACATCTTTGGGAATAATCCAGGTTTTAGGGGGCAGATTTGGGACCTTTCTTTCAATAGAGCTCTAGACATTCAATGACCTTACTTTTTGGAATAAGCTATCATATGATTCTCCAATAGAAGTGAAGCCATCCCTAGATACCTTCCCTTTCTTGTGCACTGGTCTAGGATGAAAATCAATTTTAGTAGTATTTTGGTAACTTTGTAGGGGTGGTGGTTGGATTTGAGGAGTTGGTACACGCCATTGTGGACAAGATGGGGGTTGAACCTATGGTTGTGAATTGTAAATGGGATACTGTGGATGCGAAGTAGGATATGGTGAATTTTGAGAAGGAAAGTAGTGTTGTGTAGGGTTATATGGATATTGTACATAGGTCCTAGGCCCTGATACAATGGTATCCACATCTTTCTTCCCTCTCTTGCCTGCAAGATTTCCTGAGCCATTTTGATGAAACACTTGTGTAGTGGCTTTTAAAGCAGATTGACTCATAATATTTCCAAATTTGATGTCACTTTCTACGATTTACCTTACTTTAATAACCTCAGAAAATGTTTTTCAAATGGCAGAAAGAAAGTAATGGAAGTGTCAAGTTCCTATGTTTGGAGAAAGGCATCGATCATCTCTAACTCCTTCATTGGGGGTTTAACCCTAGCAGCTTGCTCCCTCCATCTAATTGCGTATTCACAAAGATTTTTAGTGGTCCTTTTTCTCATGTTTTATTAGTGAGGTGTGTTCTGGAATGATGTCAATGTTTATATTGAAATTGTTGCAAAAAACACCGAGCCAAATCATCCCGAGTATGCCAATTGTCAGTATCTTGATCTATAAACAATTCAGATGCAATTCCTACTAGACTTTCTCCAAAATAAGCCATGAATAAATCCTCTTTGCCTCCAGCACGCCTTAGTTGATTGTAGTACATTTTCACATGGGCAAAAGGTCTTTATGGCCATTATACTTCTCAAACTTTGGGACCTTAAACCCAGTAGGTAAGTGAACATAGGGAAACATGCACAAATCATTAAATGAGATGCCTTTGTGGCCTCCTAATCCCTGTATATCTCTTACACTTTGTTCCAGCCTTTCCATTTTTCTAGCCATTTCTTCATGGTCCTCACTTTTAGTGGTTTTAGCAACTTAGACAGGGGAACTATGATGATAAGAGCCTGCAATTTTAAAAATTAGCTTAGGGGCATAGCCCTGATCATTTTGAACTTGAAATGGGGGATCATCATTGGATTTTGGCACTGGCGTTGACTGAGGGGTTGTATTAGTTTGTGCAGCTTGCATGAGAAGAGGATTATTTATAATTGGCATAGCCACGGAGTGTACAGTGGATGTTCTAGTGGAGTTGGAAGTGTTAACCTGTGGGCTAAATCCGATTGGATAAATTGGATTATTTGTTGTGATCGGGATAGGGGATGGCATATTCGAACCCAGATATATGATGGAGCATGTATATTCATTCGAGCTTCATACATTTTAGCCATTTGTTGTCTCAAAATCCTTACTTCCTCTACTGTCACCTCTTAGAAACCATCTGGTTTTCATCATGGTCCACCTATTTTCCATCTTGGCGGGGCATTCTCTCTTTCCCTTTGGACCTTGCATAGTATGGATGCGATGCTAGCTTAACCATGAACCAATCACCTTTAAATTACTTTGTCCATCTCTCTCTCTCTCTCTCTCTATCTCTCTCTCTGTCTGTCTCTCTCTCTCTCTCTCTCTCTCTCTCTCTCTCTCTCACTCTCTGTGAAGTAGCAAGTGGATTAGCTTTAAAAGTTTCGCAGATTACAATCACATATTATATATTTTCACTCTTACCTTGGGAGGCCTTATGTTTCATCCCGGCGTACCTAGGCATGTTTGTCCTCTTTTGTTATTATAATTATTATCATTACCAATATATATATATACATATATACATTAGAAGGTTTTGATCGAACCCATTGGGTTTCCTACGTATCATGCTAGTGCATGAATCAGATCTTAAAATGGTTTGAGATGAACTTTTTTCTTTATATATATATATATATATATATAGTATTCTTAAAGACAAGTTTTTAAGAAAATAAGATACGAAATAAGAATAACTTAAAATGTCTTTCAACAAATTTTGAGACACAAGCAACATCACTAAACTAAAAGTTGTATGAATTGACTAATGAGTAAAACTAGAATTTAAATAGATTCAACTAGATAAAAGATGGAACAATGGATGAAAGGAAATGACACAACTAATAGACTACAACAAAATGAAATAAAAGCTATTAGAAGCATGCCCCAAGAACCAACCATGTGCATGCTTTCGACGTCCTCACGCACGGGTCACGCGGTGTCAAACGTCCTCCTACCTCCACATATATATATCCTCCAAGGAGATTGTGAGATACTTGGCATAATTAGGTACCCCCGCCAGAAATTCTGCATGATTCATCTCTTGGTAATCTAAGCTCATTTATGCAGCACAGTAAGCCCGACGATGGACCTTTGCACGAAGCGACTTGCAAGTTTGATCCAACCCATATATCTACTAGTCATGAGCGGCAATTATATCTCTAGCACGCTTTTCTTGAGCTGAGGTTGAGTCTAGTTCTTCTTGCAGCTTTGCCCTCTCACGGATCCATTGGTACCTCTCTTGGTCAAAATCAGTTTAACTCCATCAACTGTAGTTGTCAAGATGCCACCAGTTCTGTAACTTGTGTCCCCTTAATCATTGCTAACTTAATCTTCCCTTGAAGTAAAACTTCCTTTTGAGCTGCCTTAGCCCTTTCTTCTTCGAGTTCTTTTTATTTCTGAGTTAGAGCAACTTTGGCACTCTCTAAGTCTGCTCTTAGTGTCTGATTAATAGCGAGGTAATCGTGCATGGCCAACTTGATCCTTGCCTTTAACTCTGCCTTATGATAAATTGGCCCATTTATAGATCTTTCTGGTGTAACATGCAAAGGCAGTTGTTTTTTGAACCAATCAGAGTATCCTTGGTAAACCTCTCCCCTATCACGCTCCTTAACCATAATTTCAAGTCCCGTGACAAGACAACCATCCCAAATCTTCTGGACTAATCCTTCAGGAGGGGTAGTCCCTGGTCTTATTTCAGACACAAAGTCTTTCATTTTCTCAATGATAGGGATTATCTGTCATCTTCCCAGCTAGCATAGGACACTCAACGATACATATGGATGGACGCCCTTAATAGCCATCAACAATAAGAAAGGGCGAACAGATGACATGTGTATGACCTCTGACCAAGAAAACCAAGGAAAGTTCCATGAGTTCTCATTTGAAGTTAGTTAATGTAAACGCTCGATCCAAGAATTTACCCCTTTGGGACACTCGTATTTTTCCACCCTTTTAGCATGGCTTATGATGTAATTGCTACGATCCAAAATAAATCTTGCCACAGTACGAGGTTGGTAGAGATGTTCTACTATCCACAGTTGCAATAATATGTTGCAACCTTCAAAGAAACCCTTTCCTCTCTGTCAGACTATAAAGCACGATAAATATCGGTTAAGATCATCGGTACGATGGTATGACCCTCTTTCTCAATCAATACGTTCACTAGCCTGGCTAAGCGGATGTTTATCTTCTTATCTCTCCTTAGAAATACCATTGTCCCGAAAAAAAAAGACACCATAAAAGCAAAACGTTTGTCGGCTTTCCATGTTTCGAAGCTTCCTTTGTTGCAAAAGTTGTTTCCCAAATCGTTGGAACCCTTCCTCCTCACCGTACCTATCATATAAAAATTACAATGAGATATAGACTTTGTCCAAGGATTCCACCTTGGTTTTGTAGATGTTCATATGTAGGAAGAATTTTTTTGATAGAGATGTTCCTCGGAGCCGCGAGTTTCTGACGATGTAATTTTACCCCAAATCCAATGAATCTCGCTATTTCCTCCAAGGTTAGGGTGAGTTCAAAATTTGAGAAATGAAACACATTATTTGTGGGACCCCAAAAGGATATCAGAGCTTCAATAATGTCCCTCATGGGGTTTACCTGCATAATTCTGGTAAAATAGCCCAGATACTTGAATATTTTTCCCTGCTCTATTAGACCTATGTCATTCCATCATGCCCAGAGTAGCACTAGAGTACAATCCACAACCTGATGTGGTACATTTGCATCCCTTTCCTCTTCTGACACTTTTCTCAAATCGGTTGAGACATGTTGTACCAAGGGGGAAATGAGGGAAAATCAGGGAACATCTAAACCTGCAAGACACCTAACTTAATGACCACTTAGACTATTACTTAAGCAAATGTGGAACGAGAATGAAAATATTGTATTAGGGCTAAGGATTTGGAGAGAAAGAGGTAAGGACTCAATCTTACAAGGCGAATATTTTTTAATATTGCTACCTGACTTAAACAACCTAATTTAGAATACACTTTGATCAAGCTCTAAAAAAATACTTTATAAGCACTAAAGTCATTTTTGTGGCGACGTTTTTCTTCCTACTCTAAAAATAACTAAGTGTGCATGATGATCTTATTTAAAAATTGCCCACTTAGAAAAACTTAAATGGCGTGTTTAAATGTTCGATGCACTTTTAATGTTAAGATTATGTGAAGGAAATAATTATCTGAAAATAATTCTATTATAAATTTTAGGAAGCTATAGAGTATCATTATACCTCTTTTGTTGTTTTACAATTATTTAACGAAAAAATTGTAAAAAATAACGATATATTTTAATTGAATATGAAAATACCAAACTATTTAAATGATTGATTTTGCAAAGGTAAATTATCAAAATAAATTATTTTATTAATTTTGACGAGGTAGCCTAAAGCCGGTCAACAACCTAGGCCTTCCTAAGAATATTGCAAATAATACACAGGAAGCACATATATGTTGAGTAAAAAGGGACTCTTGTCCTAGATGGACCCGATCCCTGTGCTGAGTCCCACTAAGTCAAATGTGAATGATGCAAATAGGCGGAGCTAATAAGGAAATCCACGACTATCTTTCAGTTTGACTAAGTCTAAACCTAATAGAAATAAGTGTATAGACTGGGTTTACTCGAGCGGACACACGAGCCAAGGAGGGAAAATTTATCGGTGGCAACGCTATCTCGACTTCGTTGCTGGTCTAACCCTGCCTAACATGTGCAACTAATAATCCTTCACTGGGCACCAAGACACTTCAGTTTTATATCAACAGAAAGTAGGATGCATAACTGCATTCCTAACTACCCTATGCTTTTAGAGACTTAGAGAGGGTGTGCGAGAGAAGGCAGTTTATAAATCATTCAACAATCTACAATAAAAGTGAGCAAATACCACATAAATTCAACGAACACAATATATCCAACTAATTAGAGGAAGTATCAATTAACATAACAAAGATCGAATTCTGATTATCTCCAGCGGAGTCGCCAGTCTGTCACACCCCTATTTTTCCAATCATGTGTTGGTTTTGAAAAAATAGAGTTTTTCCACTTAAAGTGACGTTATTGAAAAGGAATTATATTTTATTTATTCAGACTCGCCACTTGGAATTGAGTTTTGGTGTGCCAAGTCACCTTATTTAAATCCCTAATGAAAAGAAAGTTGACTCTTTATTTTTATTGGTTTGCGAACTAGAAATTCGGATAAGGAATTCTATTGACCGAGGGGAAGATGTTAGGAACCCCTCGAGTCTCGTGGTTCTAGCACAGTTGCTTTTATCAACCTATACTTGTCTTAACTTTTTCTAGGATTAATAGCGTCTATGAACCTTAATTTGCTATTTTTTTATTGTATAATTATGGATTTTATGAATCTCAACTTAGATGTGTCACCGCATTCTTCATCGAGAGGTTGAAGGTGGGATTGTCTTCTCTACATCTTAATAATTCTTTATAATCCAATTTGAATATGGATTAAAGGAAAAGTTGATTATGAACTCATTTGGGTCATGGTGCGTCGTCACATCCTTGAAAAAAAGAATTAGCATCTCCACTAAGGTGTGCAACCACATTCTTTATGGAGAATAAATTTTATTATCTTTTTGAAATATATTTTTTTAGTTGAAATGAATGAGAAGAATTATAATTCAAAATACTTAACTATAATTCAAAAATTTAAATATCAGTATTAAAATTAGAAGTTGAATTTAGTCCAGCCTAGTTTTAGGTTAGTCAAGCTAATCCTTGCCGTAAAGTTATATTAGAACACAACAAACAAACAAAAATGAAAGATTAATATAATTAAATTTAATGTAAAAGTTAATCATGAATATTCCAACTTAAGTTCAACTAACTTTATATTATTCTTATCTTATCCCTTAGTTAAAGTAATCTTGATGATTATTTTTTCACAAAGTTTTGTGCAAATGTTTGTTTCACAAAAGGTTTTCTTTTCTACAAAGACTTGTTTTGTATCAAAAAGATTTAGTCTTCAATAGTTTCGGTCAAACAAAAAGAAAAACTCTGTTCAAAATATTTTATTAATAAATGTTGGACAACAAAAGAAACCCTCAACTATGAGATGTTTAAGCTTCCAAAATGACGTTCAGAAAGAACAAACAAGATGCTAAGAGGTGGAAGATAAAAAAAAGTTCCAACATTCATTTCTAATTTGAATTTTGAAACCATATTTTAATAATTTTATTGGGCAGGTTTCTCGACACCTGTAAACCTTGATTTGCTATTATGTAAAGGGTCGCATAGAAAACTCTACAAATTAGAAGCACCAACAATAATACTGTTATTTATTTTCAAGGTTTCTAACACTGAAAATTATTGATTGATAACACTGCTTTAAATTACTAAATTGTCTAAATTATCTCATCGTTTAATTAAAAATAAATTAATCCAAAAAAAACATTGCTTCACAGCATGCTAAGCGCTAGCAGATTAGAATAGCCACGCTCACTCAACATGCAAAGTAAACTCTAGCACTACTTAGAGGACAACACAGATAACTACTTAAAGATATGGCGGAAAAAATTTCACGCATTCCTTTGGCAATACTTGTAGGCATTTAAAATTCGTGACAAAAGGAGAAACCCAAAAACATCGAACAAGAACTAAATTTAATTCCAAAAACTTTTCTTCTTCTTTGTTTTACTTTTCACTGAAAAATGCTCTTTTTAAAAAAAAATATTGACCTTAGGTTGAAAACCTCTCCTCTATATAATCTTTTTCTGTATATAAAGAATAGGTGAGGATGTTGTGTTATAGTTGGAGTGTGGTGTGGGAGTTGGGAAAAAAAAACAGAGTTAAGAGATTTTAGTTATATTAAAAAAAATTATTATTATTATTTAACAAAAACGTGCAGTGTTTGTGTTGTGTTGTATTAATTTTAATTTAAAAAAAAAAACACGTGTGTGTGCGCTAGTGAGAAAAGTGGAAATTGTGTTGTTGGGAGAATCGGATAGTTAAGGCTAATTTTTACAATTTTAGAT
>JAOTQR010016221.1:0-17534 GCA_025774065.1 Solanum ossicruentum
TAAATTACACAATATTTGCAAATTTTTTTCCAAAGTGACAATTTACCTCAATTAAAATATTTACGGGGTCTAACACAGAGTACTATCAAGGCCTATTTAGGAGTTTCTCTAACCAACAACCATCACTTATGAGCTAGTGATAATACAACAAAGCGATGTCGTTGTCATATCCATTTAATACCTTGCCGGGGGTATACAGCATCCCATCAGTAGATCCAAAATCAGTAACATCGAGTCTGCATTTTGGGACAATAGGAAATATTAGTTTATGATTCAATCCTCTCATATGCCGGCCACATAGATATTGAGTTCAAGTTGGACTTACTCTTATTCAATTCGATGCTCAATACTCCGTCAAAGACACAATATGCTCATAAAGCATCAACCCTATGGATAACTCATTCATCTAGTCTCCATTGGATATTTATCAACTCAACTTATCATATCAACCATCAACCCCTTTTATTACATCATTTTTAGGTTTAGTTCTTGACTCATAAGGACTCAAGTATGCATCGTTCTAGCTCATAGCATTTAGGAGAACAAAGGTAGAATTAATGCATTTAGGGATACCATATACTCTTTAGCCTCAAATTATGCTTATGCAAGTAAAATATGTCAAAATAACAAGAAATCATGCTAGGGTTCATGTAATATAGCAAAATCATTTAATTTAAGCTTTGAATTCATAAAAACTATAGTTCATGTAAGATTACATAGATATGCATGAGAATTTATGAAAACCTTCAAGAACCATTCATGCGAGATTCAATTTTACTCACAACTTCATCAAGCCTGGTTATAGGGCAATAGAAGAACAGAATCAATGTTTTAGTTAGCCTTACATACCTGGAAGTTTTGAACCTTGAAGTAGCTTGGAAGAATTCTTAAGCTTGTCTTTGAACCCTAGACTTTTTCTTTCTTGAAACCTTGCTTCTATGTTTTGAGAGAGTGTTTTAGCATAAAAGTGATATGTTTAGGGCTTTATCTAGGTGTAAAAATGTCAATCCTGAGCTTTCAATTGGTGGGAATAGACCAAAATAACTTTTCTTAAAAAGCTTTCAAAAGCCATCTATGGGCCCATTTATGGCTTGTAAAGGGGTTTCGTAATACCATTCTGCTCTGGCAGTCTTCAGTAAAATGACCATAACTTTTGACTCTGAACTCCAAATGAGGTGAAACCAGTTGCACTAGAAAGTTAATTCAAAGAGCTTTCAGCTGATAGGTCATGGAACATCTAATCTTTGTATGCTAAAAGTTATGATCATTATAGTTGACCATTGCATAATCCAACACTAAAAACTCAATTTACAAGAAAGTTTTGAACTCGACTAAGTACTAGAGGTCTCTTATGACCCTAATACGCCTCCATCATATAAGAATGAGGCTTGAAATATAGGTACGTGTGAGGATATAGTTATGGGGTGTCACAATATCTCCCCTTTAGGATCATTCACCCTCAAATGATTGAGCAACTAGGAGCCCTATCAAAAATGAACTCAAATACTCGAACACTCATACTTCAGAAATCAACCTCAACTCAGATTTAGAAATGAGAGACTACCTCTGACATCATTATTAGGAAAGAATAAAGATATGCATACTTAAACACTCATAGACTCAAGAAGAACATCAACTCAGAGATAAGAACTCAACTCAACAATGGAAAAGTAACTCAGAGAATAGAAATGAATCGTTACCATCAATTTCATTATTAGAAGGAACGAAAAGGTGAGGGTATCTAGCCTTCATATCCTCTTCAGCTTCCCATGTACCCTCTTCAATGGATTGACTTCTCTACAACACTTTTATAAAAGCAACCTCTTTGGTTCTCTGTTTGTGAACTTGACAATCAATAATTTGGACTAGGATCTCCTCATAACTCAAACTATCCTTCACTCTAAATCTTTCAACGGGCACTACCAAGGACGGATATTCCAAACACTTCTTAAGCATAGAAATGTGAAAGACCGGGAGGATGACTACCAGCTCTGGTGGTAGCTGTAACTCATAAGCTATGTTTCCCACTCTCTTCACAATTAGGAAGGGACTAATGTATCAAGGACTCAACTTCCCCTTCTTCCCGAATCTCATTTCACCCCTCATGGGTGACACTTTCAAGTATACCCAGTCGTTCACTTCAAACTCTAGATCCCTTCTCTTAACATCAGTGTAGGACTTCTGGCGACTCTGTGCAGTTCTCAATCTCTCTTGGATATTCTTTACCTTCTCCATAGCTTGATATACCAATTTTGGCCTAATCAACTCTGGTTTACCTACCTCAAACCACCTAATCAGTGATCTATATCTTCTACCATAGAGGGCCTCGTAAAGAGCCATCTGAATGATCGAATGGAACTGTTGTCGCAGGCAAACTCAATTAGAGGCAAGTGGTCGTTCTAATTACCTTTGAAGTCAATGATGCAATCCCTCAACATATCCTCCAAAGTCTATATTATCTGCTTAGCCTGACCATCAGTCTGAGGGTGGAAAGTAGTATTAAGGTTCACCTTTGAACCCAAGCCTTTCTGAAAGGACTTCCAGAATTGGATAGTGAACTGAGCCCCTCTGATATGATAGACAAAAGAGCCCTATGAAATCTGAAAATATCCCTTATGTGTAACCGAGCATAATTCTCTACAGTGTCTGTTATCTTTACCTCTAAGAAGTGTGTAGCTTTTGTCATTCGATCAACTATCACTGAAATTGAATCATGCTATCTGCGAAACCTCGGTAAGTTTGTAACAAAGTCCATGTTAATCACCTCCCATTTCTACTCTAGAATCTCAAAATTCTGAGCTACTCCACATGGCCTTTGGTACTTAACTTTAACTTATTAGCAATTCGAGCACTTGGAAATGAATTCAGCGATGCCTTTCTTCATTCACTCCACCAGTAAACTTCTCTCAAGTCATGGTACATCTTGGTATACCCTGAATGGATGGAATATCTGGAACTATGGGCCTCTACCATGATCCTCTCTCGAACACCATCAACATCTAGAACACACAATCTGCCTTGATACCTCAATACTGTATCTCTCCCTTATGCGAAAGCCATCGCCTTCTCCCTATGTACATCCGCCTTCAACTGTAATAAAATAGGATCTTGATATTGTTTCTCCTTCACCTTTACTAGTAGAGATGATACAGACCCATTATGCACAAGAACTCCTTCATTCAATTCATCTAGTTAGACTCCCAATTGTGCTAGTCGGTGAACCTCTTTGGCCAACTCCTTTTTCTCATCCTCCATATTGGTGGTGCTCCTCATGGATAACCTGCTAAGAGAATCAGTAACCACATCAGCTTTACTTGGATCGTAGAGGTACTTATGTCATAGTCTTTGAGCAACTCATCTCTTCTACCTCAAGTTGCTGACTCATCAACTTGCACATGTTGTCACATGCCAACATCATGCTTTTATTTTGTTTTAGTAGGCTCTGTTCACGTGTTAGGTGGGACATGATCTGAATAAATTAGATAAAGATAGTTTGTCTTGATAAGACTTACTATTTTTAGATAGGTTTACTATTTTTAGATTAAGGTAGGGCCCATCCATTCCTAAAATGGTGCCACGTGTGATATGTTTTTATTTTAGAGTTGGATTGTAACGCCAATCTTCTCCTATAAAAGGAAGGCCAAGTCTTATGCTAGAGAAATCCCAGACCCAATGGAAAATCATAGAAAGCTTAAGACAAATCCTTAGTTTAGAGTCTAGAGTCTGAGAGAAATATCCTTAGGAAATTCTCTCGAAGTTACTACACTTTTGTAAATACACTTTCTGTTTGAATAATACGATTATTAGCTAAACTTTCTCATGTTCTTATCTCTTGGGGGGTAGATGGGTTGTTCGGTCCCGTAGTAGGAAAGGAGCACGGAGGGGTCTAAGGTGACACAACGCCGCTTTGCTCATCGGGAAACCAATGACTCGGTAGGCTACACAATATCAACTAAGCACTACTACAATAGTTAATATTTCCCCTTACGCCACTAGTTATGCGTCTAATAGCCTCTGGAAATAGAACCAAGCCATGTAAACTGGTACGGCCAGAAAGAGACTTGAGGAGGGCTAAGTTGAGAGGGTGCTATAGGCCAGGGAGAGCCACTCAAAACCCTTGTGGAAAGCCCAGAAAAGTCAAAAAAACTATCATGTGGTTTAATGCTTGGTCGGTAAAGTCACTATTATGCTCAGAAATCCAGCATGCCACCATAAACATGTGCTCCATACAAGTAATGGCGCCAAATCTTGAGTGCCAACACCATCGCAGCCAATTCTAAGTCGTGAGTCAGATAGTTCCTCTCATGTTTCTTAAGTTGCCTAGAAGCATAGGCTATGACCTTACCTCTCTGCATCAGAACACATCCCAATCCCACTCTAGAAGCATCATAGTAGATCACAAAATCATCAGTCCCTTCAGGTAGAGTCAATATTGGTGCAGTCGTTAATCTGGTTTTCAATTCTTGAAAACTCTTCTCACACTCATTGTACCACTAAATATTAGCTTACTTTTGAGTCAGCTTAGTAAATGCAAGGATAAAGAAGAGAATCCCACAATAAATTTGTGGTAGTAGCCAGCTAAACCCATGAAACTCCTTATGTTAGTTGGAGAGGTGGATCTAGGCCTATTCTTAACTGCCTCAATCTTCCGCATATCCACTTGAATACCATCCCCCGAGATAACATGGCCCAAAAATGATATTGGTTTAAACCAAAACTCACATTTTGAAATTTGGCATGTAACTCCTTATTTCTAAGGGTATAAAAAATAATTCATAGGTAATCAACATGTTTTTCCTTGTCTTTGGAGTATACCAAAATATCATCAATGAACACAATCACGAACATATTAAGATATCATTGAAATACTCTATTCATCAAGTCTATGAAAGCGGTGAGAGCATTTGTCAATCTAAAGGGCATTACTAGAAACTCAAAGTGACCATATTGGGTTCGAAAAGAAATCTTTGGGATGTCAATTCTCTCATTTTCAATTGGTGATAGCCTGATCTGAGGTCCATCTTAGAGAAAACAATAGCACCGTGAAGTTGGTCAAATAAGTCATCAATCCTCGAAAGGGGATATTTGCTCTTAATGGTCACCTTATTTAACTGGCGAAAATCTACACACATTCTAAGGGAACCATCTTTCTTTCAAACAAATAGGACAGTAACGCCCCACAGAGAGACACTCAGCCTAAAGAATCCCTTATTCAAGGGATCTTTCAACTACTTTTTTAGTTTTTTCAGCTTAGCAGGAGTCATTCTATATGGGAGTATATAGATAGGCTTAGTATTGAGGAGAACATCAATCACAAAGTCAATCTCCCTATCAGGAGGGACTCCAGGCAAATCATCAGGGAACTCATTGACAACTGGAACTGACTCCAAAGGTGGGAACTCTACATCACCAGCCTTAACTCGCATGAGGTGCTGATACACTCCATTGAGACTAACATTCTAGCCTTAAGGTAGGAGATAAACTTACCCTTAAGCACAATAGAATCACCCTTCCACTCTATGACAAGCTCATTTGGAAACTAGAATTTGACACTTCATATTTTACAATCGACAGAGGCATAACAGGTGTGAAGAGGCATAACAGGTGTGAAGCCATTCCATGCCAAGAATCATATCGAAGTCAATCATCTCTAACTCAGCTAAGTCTGTCAAAGTATCTCTATGATAGATAGAAATCGTGCAATCTCTATATCTCCTTTCAACTATAATAGGCTCCTCAGTAGGAGTAGAAACACTGAAGGACTCAAGAAGATATTCAAGAAAGATCTCAAGCTTATTAGATATATGGAGTTATAAATGATAAAGTGGCACCTAGGTCAAGTAAGACACACACATCATATGAAAAAAACTCAAATCATACCCGTAATAACATCTGGTGCAACTTCCTAATCCTGTTGATTTCCCATCGCATACAGACAATTTGTACCCCCACCCATATTAGTTGTGACAGCTCTCTGTGGTGCTGCTGAAAACAGAGCTTTGTTACCTCCATCACCCCTCCTCCTCATTGGACACTCATTCTGGAAGTGAACAGTTTGTCTGCAACTAGAGCAAGCATTCGCACCCTCACGGAACTCGCCTAGGTAGAGTTTACCACACTTGCCATATGGTAGTTTTCCCCTCGATCATTGAGTGACACTAGCTTAGGATTGAGAACCCTGAGCTCTGAAATTCTGATAGCTCTGAGACTTCTGATCATACCTATTACTCGGAGTTGGTGCACTTGTTGAAGATTGTGTATAGTTTGAAGACCTCTTTTGGAAATAGGACCTGTCCTTCTTACCTTGCTTATACTGGCTATGCTCATGCCCTGTTGACTTAGCCTTTTTACTCAAGTGCTCCTCCCTATCCCTCTTCTTGTCCTCCTCAAATTATTGTACATAGACCATAAACCTAGAGATGTCCATGTCCAGAATTAGCAGTGTCGCCTTGCACTCCTTTTTCACATGCTTACCCAAGCTGGATATGAACTTTCTCATCTTAGACCTCACATTGGGGACCATCTCTGGGGCATACCTAGATAGTTGTATGAATTTGAGGCTATATTCTTTGACAGTCATACCTTCCTGCTTCAAGTTAACAAACTCCTCAACCTTCGCTTCCCTCAACTCTCTTGAAAAGAAGTGATCAAGAAAGGCACTCAAAAAGTCATCCCAAATGGCAGGCTCAACATCCTCACCTCAGCTTTCTTCCTATTTATTGTACCAGACATTTGCCACATCCTTAAGTTGATAAGACGTAAGTTTAACTCCCTCAATTTCTGTCACATGCATGGCTTTTAATACCTTCCATATCTCATCAATAAAATTCTTGGGGTTTTCCTAAACCTTAGACCCTGTAAAGACTGGTGGGTTCATCCTAAGAAAATCTCTAAGTCTTGTCACAACAGTTGGCTCTTGGGAGTTAAAGTGAAGAGCCTGTGATAGCTCTTCTGAAATCAGCTTCTATGGTAGGAGCAGCGAAGGTAGTGGGTGGTTGAGGACTCCCAGCGACTCTAGCAAGTCGTCCTCTACCCCTTATCTCCATCTGAGGAGGCACCTCTGAAGAGGGATTCTCAGCATTGTTGGCTAAAGCATTTCTATGGGTGGCGATATGCGTAGAAGGCATGATCTATACGCGTGTAATGCACAAATTAGAATAGATACTTTAATAAAGTTAAACGCTATCGCATTAACTCAGAATACAAGGAAATTAAACAACTCTTAATGTGCCATAAACAAGTCTCTATTACACACGGCTTCATAGACTCCATAGGACACTTGAACTCTGTGCTCTGATACCAAGTTTGTCATACCCCAGGAGGGTACCCTTGGCATTGTTGGCACTCAGAGACTATTTCTAACTCTCAAACGAACCACTCGACCTCATCACATTTGTTTCATCATATTATAATAGTGGAAGATATTAGTGTATAAGAATACATAAAGAAAGGAAATGAAACATGATAAATATAGATCAAAGGCCAAACATCTCATCCATAAACTAAGCAAGACTAGTATGAAAGAAAACTAGTCAACATAACATCCAATCACAACTCAACAGTCTAGTCTATAAAGCCTCTAAAACATCTAAATAATGGTGCCAATGACAGACCCATGACTACCTCCAAATAGAATAAGATAATTCTAACTCAAGCTAGAATGAAAACATAATGTCCTCGAAGAGTAGGGGAGGGAACACTAATCAACTGAAAGCAAATAGGTCCTCAATGGGGCATCTACTGATGACTGTTAGTACTTGTCTCTGCATAATAAAAAGGTGTAGGTCCAAATGGACATCAGTACATGAAATGTATGAGCATATAAAATGGCAGAAAAAATATGTAAAGGAAGAATAACATCAACTCAAATAGCTCAACTCAAGAAATCAAAAACTCAATCATCATGTCAAAAGTCTAAAGTAAGAATATAATTTAGACAATGACTCTCATCTATCATCTACTTACCATCCAGTCAGAGTACTATCAAGGCCTATTTGGGAGTTTCTCTAACCGACAACCATCACCTACAAGTTGGTGATGATACAACGAACCGATGTCATTGTCACATCCATCCAATGCCCTTCTGGAAGTATAAGACATCCTATCAGTGGATCCAAAATCAGTAGCATCAAGTCCTCATTTTGGGACAATAGGAAACCTCTAGTTTTATGGTTCAATCATCTCCTATGCCAGCTACGTCGTTATAGAGTTCGAGTTATTACTCTTACTCTATTTAGTGCTCAATACTCCTCCGAAGAGACAATATGCTCATATGACATTAACCCTATAGTTAACGCATTCATCTAGTCTCATTGGACATTTATCAACTCAACTTATCACATCAACCATCAACCCCTTTGGTACCCCATTTTAGGTTCAGTTCTTGACTCATAAGGACTCAATGATTTATCGTTCTAACTCATAGCATTTAAGAGAACAAATGTAGAACTAAAGCATTTAGGGATTCCATATGCTCTTTAGCATCAAATTATACTCATGCATGCTCATGCAAGTAAAATATGTAAAAATAATAAGAAAGCATGTTAGGGTTCATGTAATATGGAAAAATCATTTGATTCATAAAAACTATAGTTCATGCAAGATTATGTACATTTGCATGAGAATTTATGAAAAACCTTCAAGAACCATTCATGCGAGACTCAATTTTACTCACAACTTCATCAAGTTGGATTATGGGGTACATAGAAGAAGAGAATCCATGTTTTAGTTAGCCTTACGTACCTGGAAGTTTTGAACCTTGAAGTAGCTTGAAAGAATTCTCAAGTTTGTCTTAAACCCTAGCCCTTTTCTCTATTGAAACCTTGCTTTTACGTTTTGAGAGAGTGTTTTAGCGTAAAAGTGATAAACTGACAAGTTTAGGGCTTTATCAAGGTGTGAAAACTTCAATCCTAGGCTTTGAAACAGTGGGAAAAGACCAACATAATTTTTCTTAAAAAGCTTTTAAAAGCCGTCTATGGACCCATTTACGGCCCATAGAAAGTTCCACGACCCATTGGGACCCTTTCGTAAAGTTTTGGCCCAATTTTGGGCTCTCTGGTTCACCTTTACAAGCCCATTCTACGGCCTGTAGAATGTTCTACGACCAGTAGATGGGTTCCTAAAGTTTATAATCAAAAATTAAAGTTTCGTGACTTTTTCCCACAAGTTAGCAGACAGACTGTATTTCATTTTACGAATCGTAAAGGGGTTTCGTAATACCACTTTGCTCTTGCAGTCTTTAATAAAATGGTCATAACCTTTGTCTCCGAACTCCAAATGAGGTGAAACCAGTTGCGTTGGAAAGCTGATTCAAAGGGCCTTCAGTTGATAGGTCATGGGACATCTAATTCTCTTTCTACTAAGAGTCGTGATCATTTAAAATTGATCCTTGCATAATCCTATATTAGAAACTCAATTTATAAGAAAGTTTTGAACTCCACTATGTACTATAGGTCTCTTATGACCCTAATACACTTCCCACATATACAAATGAGGCTTGAAACATAGATACATATGAGGACAGAGTCATGGGGAATCATATATTCGGCCCGTTAAGCTAAGGCCATCGACCTGTCAAGCTAATTGGAAAAGGTGAAGGTACTTTTTTCTTTCAAAATTTTAATTGTTGTATATATTAGTTTTTTTTAAAAAAATTCAAAGTAAAATACTTGCATCTTTCTTAGAGTTCTCATTTTAAGTTTTTAGCAATGTATAATATTTGAAATTTGAAGTAAACTATAAGTAGTTGAGAACATTAAGTTGAATATAATTTAGAACTTGAAGGTTATATGCATGTTAAATTGAAGTATAGGACTTTATATACTTAAAAAAATTCAATCTTTGCACTTTATAAACTTGAATTATTATATTTTAGGATATAAATTAAATTTTAAATAGTTGTGAACTTTAAGTTGAATATAATTTAAAACGTGAAGTTTATATAATTGTTAAATTGAAGTTTAGGACTTTATATACTTTGAAAAATTCACTTTTGCACTTTAAAAACTTGAATTATTATATTTTAGGATATAAATCAAAATTTTAAGTAGTTGTAACCTTTAAGTTAAATATAATTTTTTAGAACTTGAAATTTATAAGCTTTTTAAATTGAAGTTTAGGACTTTATATACTTACAAAAATTCAACCTATGCACTTTAGAAACTTGAATTATTATATTTTAGGATATAGATTAAATTTTCAAGTAGTTGTACACTTTAAGTTGAATATAATTTAGAACTTGAAGTTTATATACTTGTAGAATTGAAGTTTAGGACTTTATATACTTAGAATAATTCAACTTATACACTTTAGAAATTTGAATTATTATATTTTAGAATATAAATTAAATATTAAGTAGTTGTGAATTTTAAGTTGAATATAGATTAGAACTTAAAATTTATATACTTGTTAAATTGAAGTTTAAGACTTTATATACTTAGAAAAATTCAACTTTTGCACTTTAGAAACTTGAATTATTATATTTTAGCATATAAATTAAATTTTAAGTAGCTGTGAACTTTAAGTTGAATATAATTTAGAACTTGAAGTTTATATACTTGTTAAATTGAAGTGGTGTACCAAAATTGAGAATGTGCTAGATGTGGCGTACCAAAATGATGTTGCACCTGTTCAACAACAAGTTGATGTTGAGTTGGAAAACATACTAGAACATCCTCAACGCATACTAGAAAAGGTTTCTGATGATGAACTTGTAATGCCAAACATTGAGAAGGAAGTAAACAAGGAATATGAATCATTTGTGGAGGAGGAATGGGAGGATAATGCATAAGAAACAACTGAGGAGGATGAACGGGAGGATGTTGAAAATGGAACAAGCAAGGAGAAATAGAATGATACATTATAACTAGTATGTATGTTATTTATCGTGCTAACATTAAATTTATTTAAATTTCTTTTATATATCGTATTATTACTTTACATTAAAATGTCATTTGGTGGTGATGATAATAGACCTCGAGATCATCTTGGGGCAAACAGTCCTAGTAGGACCAAGAAAAAATGTCTAGGACACCTATTGATCTTGAGGATATCCCAGGACATATTTTCTCTTCCTCGGATCTCCACAGTCGCGTATCTACTGCTCCTGCAATTGAGGTTGTGCCATTTGGGACTATGGATCCTTTGACTTACCATAGTCAGTTTTAGAGACCACAAGATGCTTCTTCTTTGTCACAGCTCAGGTTTACTTCTTATGACCAGACACCAAGCTACCTACAGTGACTGTTCCACCACCTCACAGATTATCATCTTGGGTACTCCACCATCCAATGTTCAGTCTCCCTAATCTCAGTCTCCTCACCTATCATCCCTCAGACTTAGAGATTCTAGTGTTGAGGTTGTCACTCCTCCATTGACTCAGCATTATATGTATCCTTCCACATCAACTTCACTTCCTTTTACTGCTACTCCCGAGACAGCACTGGATGTCACTTAATTAGCTCCTGACAGTAGGACAGGATTGGAAAAGTTATGATATTGCTTGATGGAGCCTCGTAAACTTTTTCTTTTATATTTATTTTTTTCTACAGTACTAAAATATTCATGAACTAATATGTTTATCATATGTTATGCAGGTGGCATCCATCGAAGGATGTTGCCAAGGCCCTACAGGAGAGTGTTTGGAGGCTATTTAATGAGTCCTATCACTTTTGGGAGAGATTCCAAACAAAATTCATCAAGTGATGTTTAATGAATTTAAGGTATATATGTTTACATATTTATTTTAAGTTAAGTTTAATATTTATAGTACACTTTATCTAACTGATTCTCTAACACTTTTCTTTTTATTTTTCAACACATTATGTACTTGGGAGAAAAAGTACAATACGGGCATTGCGACCACATTTGAGAGAAAAGTGAGCTCCAGACTATCTAGCTGGCTCAAGAAAACGCGGGATGATGAAAAACCTTTATGTTGGTTAAAACCACACCTATATGAAGAGTTGTGTCAGTTTTGGAACAGCGACGAATTCAAAGCTGTGTCTGACCAAGCCAAAAAGGCTAAAAGGAGTCTGAAGGGTGGCTCATTGCATACCAGAAGTGCAAAGAGTAGTGAGACTATTTCGAGAGAGATGGCAAGATTTTTAAATTTAAAATTCATAATCTTAAATACATTATTTGAAGAAATATTATTTTCATTAATTATATTATTAATTATTTATAGGAGCAACAATTGGGACGTATTCCATTTCGACATAAGGTTTTTAAGAAGACTCATGTCAAAAAGAAGGATGATGAGTCAGAGGCGGATGTGTGGGTCGAAGAAAGGGTCGAATGAGCCTACGAAAACTTCTTTACACAAGTTATATATATATACACATACACACGCACAAGTATTAATTCTAACTCTGAATTATTTTTGTAATTTGCAGCAAGACTATGAATGATACGTTCGTGAGCTTGAAGATGATGTCCAACTTACGCCTGAACAATCCAATCATATTTGTACTGAGAAGGTAGTTGGCGGGAGCCACAAAGGCCATAACTATGGGATGGGCTCTAGAAATGACACGACGAATCCAAATAGGTTTAGAAGGCATTGGATCGTCGAGTCAGGTCGAGGCCCTGGATCGGGTTCAAATGGTTGCCATGTCTCAGAATATAGAAAACCTTTCAAGTACGTTTGTAGCATCTGAGGCAAAGAAGGTTGAGCAACAAAAAGAAGTTACAAAAATTAAAGAAAAAGTGCTTAACCTCACTGGTCAGCCTTCACCGTATCCTTCCACTCTCGATGAATCTGATGAGAGTGATGAGTTTGTTGAAAATATTCCTTAAGTTCCTTTTAGTTCTGATTTGGAGAATTTAGTTCTATTTTGGACAATCTACACTATTTTGATAAACTTTGAAAATGTTTAAAACATTGCAATTTAAGGATTTTTTATTCGTTTTGAATGTTTTGTTGTGATTGGTGTTGTATAGTTTGTATGTTCAAGTTGTTATTGCTTCTGTTGGATATCTTGTTTTGAAATAAATTGAAATTTATTTTATATTGTAAGTAGGCAGCAAAACTGAAGGTTTTTGCTGTCAAAAAAACTGCAGAAAAACTCAGTCGATTTTTTGTAATTTTTTTTTAAAAAATACTAAAAAAGCGATGGAAAAGGTTCCTATGCTCTCGCTTTTCTGAACCTTTTAAAAATAAAAATTCCAGAAATGCAATGCACAGGGACCATATGTTCCTCGCTTTTTTGAATTTCTTAAAAATAAAATTTTTAGAAAAGTGACAGACAGGGACCCTATGTCCAACGCATTTCTTAATTTCTTTTAAAAAAGCAACGAACAGGGACCCAATGTCCGTTGCTTTTCTTAATTTTTTAAAAATATTTTTTCAAAAAAAAAGTAATGGACAAGGATCCTATGTTTGTCGCTTTTTTAAAAAAAATTAATGACAAGATTTAAAAAGCGACGGTGTCCATCGCTTTTTGAAAAGCGTCAAGCAAAAGTGACAGAATGGACTACATCATTTTTTCATCGATTTTGATGAAAAAAGCGACGCAGTCCATCATTTTTCACCTACTTTTTAATAGTGAATATTGCTTCACCTTTCTCGATTTTCTATTTTCTCGGTACATAAATAATCTTTGCGATATGAATAACAATAAAAGAACTATTTTTACACCTAGAAAGAGCCTTAGGCGTGTCAAAGATTATTTCGAGAAAACATAAAACTCGTTCTAGGTGTAAAAGTAACTTTTTTATTTTTATTCATACCATAAAATTATTTTTGCACCGAGAAAGACGAAGTAATATTGTGGGTGATATGTATTTTCTTTCCAAAATTTGACGAAAAAATGATAATGATATGGAAAGAAAAAATTTACTTTTGATTTTGAGACATGGAAAGGTGGGGATACGTATGAGAAATAAAAATCTATCCCTAAATTATAATATTGATTAATACAGAAAGGAAGGACAGTCTTTTTCTCTTTCTCAATTGTTATGTTGACATTAAATAACTACTTAAAAAATAAACTTAAGTATTTTTTAAATCAAAATAAAATTGTTAGAATCAGTAATTAAAGTTTTATTAGTGATAATTATAAAACAGTAGAACTGTAATATGACCTTTTAATTAAATATGTAGCATGATTTTTGTTAGTCCTGTATTTTAATGGCAATGCAGAAAATAGAATCTAAAGAAAATACGTTCAACAATCTGAGTCCACAGAATTCACTGTGTGTCCTTGACGAATTTAATCACCTCACTGTACCCGAGATTTGTAGATTATTCCTCCCAAGATAAAAAGATCAACAATTATAGAGTAACGGTACCTCAAACTCTGGTAATTTTCAGCGAACTTAAAGAGCCAGTAATGGATTCACAAAGCTTTATTTTGTAAGGAGAAAATTTCGTGTTTAGAAAATGCAACAATGACCTTTATTTATAGGCAGTGTTGGGTGCAAATGTACGTATTTTAAATATTCTCATCTATTTAGAATAGTTATAAAGTCACTTGGGAATGAAGGTGACTGTTCTGAAGATTACTACACGCGAAAATCAAAAGTCGGTTAAACTAAATAACTAATTTTATGAATTATCTTAATTAATAAATAATACATAAGTTAATTTAATAATAAATATTTTATGAATTAATAATTTTTTAATAATTCACAAAAAGATCAAAAAAGAAAAATGTTGAGATTATCAATCAATCATATCATTTGCCGAAGCCGAAGTCGAGAGAGCGACAATGACGACGGCACGAGAGGGTCCCTTTTACTTGACTTTTTAAGAGTTAGAGGAAGTGTTTCCTAATATAGGGACAACACTTTTTTTCTTTTTCACCGATGAGGGAGAAATGACTCTTCATTTCCCTTAACTTAGTTTCTTCCCACATTTTCTTTGTCTTTCAATCTTCATTTTCTTTCGATCTTTATTTTCCAATTCACACTTATTACTTAATCCCCAATAATCTTCCACATGAATGGGGAGTGACCATTGTTTAAAACATATGTATGAAAAACATGTGTGATCTATAATTAAAGATTAATTTCATCTGGATAAATAGGTTTTTGTTTGAACTTTTCATAGTGAACATATATCAGATATAATCGGTCAATCGATTGATATGATATCTTTAAACCGTAGATCTTTGTCGCGCACCTAGACAACATAAGCCACACAACTAATCTTTTAACTGGTTTTGGTTCTCATTGTTTTGTTCATTTCAGCTATGAATACTTCCTCGTTCATAAGTGCATAGAGAACTGGCCTTACTAGATTCTCCTTGAAAAAACTTACACTTTACACTTATATAGGTGATTTCTATATATGTAATCCCATAGATACACTATTTAATATACTCTGTATAAAACTTAGAAACCATCAAAAGGTTATATTACCCTATCCTTATTACTGAACATTGTCTTATCATGAGAATGGACCTTAGATTATGTTGACAACGTTGAACAGTTATCAAAGACTTTATTTAATCTCCTTGAACCTAGATCTTGGGATCTCCAGTCTTCTAGGTAGAGTTACCACAACAAATGATTTTCCCTCTACCATAGTCCCATTATCTTTGATGATCTCTCAACTCCCTCTCTAGTTAGGCCTTTTGTAAGTGGATTTGACACATCATCCTTTGACTTTACATAGTCAATTGTGATAATTCCACTAGAGAATGATTATCTCATGGTATTGCGTCTTCGTTGTATGTGACGAGACTTATGTTATACATAACCCTCTTAGCTCTTCCTATTGTCGCTTGACTATCACATTATATACATATAGGAGCCATTGGTTTGGGCCAAAATGGAATAGCTTCTGAGAAATTTCGGAGTCATTTAGCTTCTTCACCAGCCTTTTCTAAGGCTATGAACTCAGCCTCCATTGTAGATCGAGCTACACATGTTTGTTTGGATGCTTTCTATGATATTGCTCATCCATCAATAGTAAAAATATATCCACTTGTTGATTTAGTTTCAGTTGACCCAATAATCCAATTTGCATCACTATATCCTTTAATTGTTGTTAGATACTTCTTATAATACAAAGTAAAGTTTTAGTATGTTCTAAATACCCCAAAACTCGTTTTATTGTTATCCAATGAGTTTGGTCGAGATTGCTCATGTACCGACTCTATTTACTTAGAGCATAAGCTATGTCTGGTTCTGTATAGTTCATGATGTACATCAAACTTCCCAACACTATGGTATAATCCAATGAGACATACTTTCACCTTTATTCTTAGCAAGATTAAGGTTGAAATCAATTCGGATTTTTGCACTTTTGTAGTTTAGGTACTAGAAATGAGATTCTGATATAATGAGATTGAGACAATGTTTCACCTTGAGGAGTTTTGTAAATCTTAATTTCTAATATCAAGTCAGCAACTCCTAGGTCTTTCATGTTGAACTTACTAGCAAGCATATGCTTAGTAGCATTTATATTAGCAATATTATTACTCATTATTAACATATCATCTACATACAAGCAAAGAATTATAACTTTATTTAGAGTGTTTAATGTAAGCACGTGTAAGGACCTGAATTTTTGTATAGCTTTAGTGAAGCTTGAGATTTGGTTTCTGAAAGTTTTGGGCCAAGGTGACACCTTATGGAACCTCCAAGCTCGGCATAAGTTCACTTTCAAGCTTATTTATGTTGTTTAAGGTCATCATGGGTCTCCTATATCAAGTCAAGTTCAAAATAATTTCATTTGCTAATTTTTTCACAAGTACTAGTAGAAGGGTCAATTTTAAATGGGCATATCTCTTAGTAAAAAATGAAATTGGTGGCCCACAACTTATCAAATGAAATCCCTTTGAATTAGCTTTCTAACGCACTTGGTTTCACCTCATTTAGAGATCGAATGAAGAAATTATGCCTATTTTTGTAACACCTTCATGTGCAGTATTGCCCCACAGGCAAGTAAACGAGCAGTGGGGCTTTAAATGGACCGTAAGAGTCGCCTTGGGCCTAAAAAGTCCATTTTTGGTCTAAGTGATGGGGCACAGCTAATGGCATGGGTCGTGTAGCTTGCCACTGACCGTGTGGGTGGCCATATGGTTGGTGTGTGTGGCAAGGTTGGCGTGAGAGGGAGCTTTTGGGGACTAAGTATGGGGGGACGGCCAGGCTCACTAGCCATGTGGCCAAGCATAGGGCTCCTTTTCCATTTATATCTTCTTTAAGTGAGGGGGCACGAGCTGTCACACGGACTATGTGACTCCACACGGCCCGTGGTACCCTCCGTTTAGGTGAACTTTGCCAAATATTTCTAAGTATTAAGCCAAGTTTCAATTTCTAGAAATTTGTCTAAGTGTGGGTTCAGGGCAAGCAAACAGACCGTGTAATGCTACACAACCCGTTTACCCTCCAGTCAAGTGGCTTCTGATAAAATTTTTCTCCAATTCACTAATGGCGTTTTCGTAAATTTGATTATTTATATTGGTCTTTTGGTAATTCTTATGCTATACTAAGGTCATCTAAAGACCTAAAATGTTAGGACCCGTATTTTGAAATTTTGGAATAATTGTGAAATTTGGACAAATATTGAAAATTTCGAACAATTCGGG
>JAOTQR010016242.1:0-17532 GCA_025774065.1 Solanum ossicruentum
GGTTGAGAAGAAATCGGAGTGTGCGTGTGTGAGAGGTGTCGATGCATGCGTGTGGTCGCCGGGTTTGGGTGGGGTTTTGGCTGTCTGGTTTTCTCTCTGGCTTTCTGGTTTTCTTGTTGAAGGTGGGATGATATGAACGAGAAAGGAGAGAGGAAAAGGATTTGGGGGCACGTGGCCCCCACGCGTGGATAGATTTTTTTTTTTAAGAATTTTTTAAATAAAATAAAGGCATCGATGATTAATTTGACACCGTGGAGGGTAAAAATTGGGTGTCAACAGGTACGACTCACAAATTGTTTTACAAGTCATAAACTGGGTTCCTATAATATTCCAGAGAATAATTCAAAATAGGCAAGGTTCTATGAGACCTATCTATGAGTCATAAAGTAATCTACGAATCGGAGAAGGCCTTGTCTGACGAATACTCAAATTATCATGTGTCTGGAGTTTCCCATGACGGGAAATTACAACTTGTAGACAAAGTTACAAGTCGTAAAAGAATCTCGTGAACAAGAAGTCCCAGGTACTTGATATTTCTAAGTCCATCACGCGGACTCCAAAAATACTTCAAACATTATCTCACTAGCATCGAAGCAAGCATACAAGCACTCACGTGTTAAGCACATATAAACCAGCCCAAAACATATGCAACATATAATCACCCCATCGAAAATGAGCTAACATCAATCACCCTACAATTCTGACTATCTCAATTTGGCCAAAACATTATCTTACTCCTATGTTGTCGATAACCAATATACCCTCATAAGCTATTCAAAACCATTTAGTCAAGCAAAATAACATGATCCCATAAATGCAATAATTATCCATCATAGAGCCTAAAATACCCAATTTTCGGAATCAATTTAGAAATTCAATCAAAGGCAACCCTAATTTCATATTCACCATTCAAATTCAATATGAACGCTACACTTAAATGTGAAGCTTTCACAATTATCACATCACAAAATTAAGAACAAAGAAAATTTAAAGAGTAAAAGTAAACAAAGAACTTACCAATAATAGTGACGAACTTGAAGAACAAGAGAAGGTGAACACTCAAGAAACCTAGGTGCTGGGAATTCTTGCTGGAAAATGGGTTGGAATGTCGAAAATTGATTGAAAAATAGGAGTGAAAACATTTGAATTAATATCTGTCAATTAGTTCAAAGGTGGGATCAAAATAATTTGACTCCCTTTTTATACCTTTATTGGGTCACAGTAAATATTATTGGGCTTGGGTCTACGAAACCCCGACTATGAGTCATAGATGGTCTCCGACTCAAAATTTCTGGTATCGTAGACCTCTCAATACTTAAAAACATTTAGAATCTTACCTACGTTCCACGAACCCCATTCATGACTTATAGTTTGATCTATAAGTCGTAAAGTTGGCTTGTGGGTTGAGTGCACACTGTCATACTCACTAGAAATATCTATGAGATGGGGTTACGAGTCGTAAAGTGCAATACGACTCATAAGTATATTCGTAGAAACTATACCTGATGCATTTCTTAGCATAATCTACTACCTTAGTCTTTTACCTACATACTTCATAAAATTCATTTGCACCCTATATGCAACTGGTCTAATGTTGAAAATAGCAATCAAAATACAATCAAACAACTACTTAAGAATCCAAAACTTGAAAATAAACTCAGAACTAAGCTAAAACTTCAAAAATCCTTAGGTTGTCTCCCAAGTAGTGCCTGATTTATTGTCGCAGCATGACTTAGCTATCTTTAGTAATCAGACTTCCTCAAGCTTTGGGCATCATTATCACCAAATTCTGCATCCTTCTTGGAGCTTATCATCATGCTTCTTTGAATATGATCCAATTGTGTTGACACAAGTCCAAATTGACTATTGAGTTATTGAATGGCCATAAAGTGTTGGTCCACCCTAAGGTTTATCTTGACAATATTAGACTTGATCTTTTTCAATGTCTCATCTTGAATATCTGTCCTCTTTAACAACTAGTCAAGAATCCCCTCAATCCTTGAGTTCTTTTCTCCCATATCATTATTGCAAGGGGATATATTTTCTTGATTAGAAATCTAGAGCTCAATAGAAGTATTTCACTAGGACATTCTCAGGAATCTCATGATCTAGTGTGTTACTCAAGCATCTGTTGAATCGTTCCCATGTACTAAGGATTGAATCTCTAGGGATTTGACTGAATTGATTTATATAGCCCTCCATTTTAAGCATGTTTGGTTTAATTAAGTACTTTGATAAGAAAGCCTTTTGTAGTTCTATACAACTAGTGATCAAACCTTGTGGAAACTCTGACATACATAATGTAACATTGCCTGTAAGAGAAAATAAGGAAAATACGAAATCCCACATCATCCATAGACAGATTTTGTGTCCCCATCACACTCCTACAAATAAATGCCATATTGTGCAAGTGGCTATGTGGATCCTCTGATGGTAGGCTCAAAAATAATCCACAGTTTTGCAGCACCTGAAGTAACCCACTAGAAAATGTGAACTTTGTCTCAGTTGGTAGTGGTTGTTACACAATAGTCCTGATCACATCCATAGCCATAGGGTTCAACCTATATTGACTCCACCAGTTTGCATTATCATTGAAATCCTGAGGCTATGAAATATTCTCCAAAGGAGGTGGGTTTCATTTCGATCATCATCATTAACATTCTGATGCAAAGTTATTTTACCCTCGATGTTAGCATTTTCTTGGGCCATTCTTCTTATAATTCTTTGGATCTCTGGATCAAGTGGAGTTAAAGATTGCCTTGACTCCTAGTATAGCACACATATTGATAGTATACCTTGGAATGAAACAAAAACAAAAAAAAAACAAAAGTAAAATACAAGGGAACTAAGGATTAACACTTGAATTACAATTACTAGTGAATTCAATTAAGTCTTGTCGTATTCCTTGGAAATAGCACCATAATCTTTGATCATGCCAAAGTTACACCTCTCTTTTGCAGGATAAAGTGGTCATTGTAAAATATAAAACCTAACCAAGATTAGGGTCGAATTCCACAGAGAATACAGAGACTCATAATGAATTCACCAACATGCAATTCAAGTAATTAACAACTTAATTCACCAAAGGGGTTTTGCAATATTCAACAAGAAAATAAACTAAACTAATGCAAGAGACAATCAATAATGGAGAGAAACTTGGAAATTGTGTCACCCATGATTTACCAACTCAATATCCCTGGATAACCCAATTTTCGACTGGAGTACAACATGTAGGATGGTAATTTAAGTTCACCAAGTCCTTTGGTCAAAGGTGAGAGGCAAATTTCACTATGTGACTTGTCCCATCTTCATAGTATGCACTACTAATTATTACCCATAGTCCTAGTCAACCTCCCCTTCGTCAAGTTTGCTTGTTTAGACGAGAACACAATATCGAATTTAGTTAATCAATCTCTATTCCTATTCATTACCACCTAGATCGGAAAGGTAACACTGTACAACTTCTAATGTTGTCCACCATTAGAAAGCATGAAAAATTAAGAGAATTGATTAATACATGCAAATACCCATTTCAAAAATTGCAAATTGTTCGGGTTTATTTGGTTAGATCTTCATGATTCTCACAACCCCAAACTGTGAATTTAGCTACTCATGCCATGAGTAGATGAAGAAATTATGAGTTGAGAAAACATAATTAAATACTTACCCAATTGAATTGAAGTATAGGCAAATCCAATATTAATTGAGAATCATAAGATTTGAAGATACAATAAATCTCCAGTGTATTTTCCTCCAAAAGTTGAAGTCTCCAAATACAAAAACCCTAAAAGTACATTCTAATGACGTTCTCTATTGTACTCTCCTTAAACTTAACCTATAAAGTACTATTTATAGTAATTACAAACAAGTCCTTAAAAATAGAAAAACTGGTCAGTGACTTTCTTTGATAGACATTTATGACTCATAAACTGATTTGTGAGTCTTAATCGGGGTCTCGTATTCAGCTCTTGAAATATTGGAACTTCTATAAATCCACTTTATGAATCATAGATTGATTCACGACTCGTATTGCACTCTTGTAGACATCATCTGCGTCAACTGGTCCTTCACTGGAATTTCTCATGAAATTGCTCTATACGACTCATAGAGTGATCTGTGATTTGTTTGGGGGTTATGTATAACTGAACTTCAGATCTCATCTTCCACTAGAAATCTTCACGAAACCCACTCTACGACTCTCAGAGGATCCCATAAACCATCAAAAACTAGAAGAGTCTGCAATTTTGCCCCAAAATCATGCCAACCTGCTTTCCTACAAACTAAACACCAAAAACATATAAACATCATTAATATCGCATTGAGAACACACAATATCCTATGTTTCAAGCATCCAATGTGTTGTATTTTGATAACACATCAGCATACTAGCTTACCGTACTAAAAGCAACCTTCTTATCCCATCAAACACTCCTTTAAATCCATTCTACCACTTTTGTCACAAGTAGGATAGGGGTTTCTCTCCCTCTTTCTCCTAGACTCCTATGTCTTAGTAGATGATGATCCACCCTCATCAAAATGGGCCTTCTTCCACTCTCTTTTGCTCTTACTCATGTTTTACTCCTCAATTTGTTTTGATATAAGTCATAAGCCTCAAAATCTCCATCTCCTTTATTAACATGGCAGTTTGGCATTCCTGGATAATTGAATTGGATAGCCCTAACATGAACTTGCTTAGCCTAGCACGGGGATCGACAACAAATGATGGGGTATATTTGGAGAGTTGGGTAAACATGATTGAATACTCCCTCACACTCATACTTCATTGCTTAAGGTTGGTGAATTGTTGCATTTTAGCTTCCCTTAACTCCAAGGGAAAGAAGCAATCTAGGGATGCATCTTTGAACTCTCCCCAAGATATAGGGCCCCACTTTTCGTTCATCTCACTTTTCCATTGAGTGAGTCATACTTGGTCCACCCCCTTTAATTGTAAAGTAACTAACTTTGCCTTCTCCTACAAAGTCACTCCTCTAACAACTAACATATTGTGCACGTCATCCACGAACTCTTGAGCATCCTCCTCAACTTTTGATCCATGAAACTTGGGAGGATTCTTCCTGGCAAAGTCCCTTACCTTCTAAAATTGGAGTGGGAGCATTTTTAAAATTACCTCCTTGGTTGTCGTGGTTGGACACAATCTGTTCCAACATAGTGAAAGTGGCTCAAAATTCTGCATGTGTTACTCCTTATTCTAGGTGTTGAGGTATTCTTCTTAGAGGCATTATCTAGGAAAGCACAAATAATGATTTGTTAGATAGAGTGAACCTTAGGAAAACACTAAAGCATGATATAGATCATGAAAAAAGTGAGACAATTCCTAAAAGCCTTATACCCACCTACTCACAGATGTGGCATACTTCATACCTATGAATAAAACTCTATTTGATGCAGTATATTGAACTTCGAGGATCATTTCAAAACTTTGTCCATTGATGCCAAATTTGTAACAACTTGACCTATGAGCTTAGTCGTCACACGGCAAATGAGACACTTGAAAGTACTTCACTCGAGCCATGTTACATAACATAAGCATTCATAGTCATAAAAAGCTAAGGTGAAATAGAAAACTAGCGGAAACGGGGCTAAGGGCCATAACTCAAAAATAAACTAGATCATCTAGAAATAAGAATATGATACAACCATGACATATGTATCTAGACATACCTATAACACAACTTGGCAGGGGCTAAGACATGTTCAAGCTCACCCACAAAATACAACTATAGCAGAAAGGGATTATACAACTGAAAATTGAAATGTGTTAATACATCAAACTAGAAATAACACTAGTATGTCATCCCTAAACTAAAGGTCTCACCACCTTTCACTGTGAACTCTAATGATAATCACGTGGAGGATATCAAGGAATGTCAATCCCTAAATGGTTAAAACATGTAGGCATAGAAGTATGTGTCAGTACTTTGAATCTACTGGTACGTAGGTATACAATGCATGACATGTAAACAGTGATAAAATGATTCATGCTAAGTCTCACGCTACAATCATACATTTACAGGGGCATTGGTAAGCCATAATCATGCTAATTTCATTTAAATATAATGAGGCAATATTAGAAAGAACATGGTAGGATGCATGGATGAACATAGTCATTAATAAGATAATCATAAAAACTTGAAACATGTACGCGGGTGATCATTTAAATATTTCTATTGTAGTCATAGAACATCAAATAATGCATATGTGTAAAAAGAAATTAGACTTACTTAAATGCATGATCAGGCACACATACTTAGGTAAGTGAGAAAACACATATCTTTATGAATAATTAAAATATTAATATCCTTTGGTGAACAATACACCACTTTATATAAAAGACTATTTTATCATGAAAGAAACATTAGTAATCATAATGGAGTCCGTCTTACATACTTGAAGACATAGTCATATACCTTTAGGAGAAATACTATTTGAACTTGAAATAATTAGTCGTTGGAACTTTAAAACACCTTAGTATATAATATTAAGGAACCATTATAAATTATCATAAAAGGACATCTTGGAATCATAAAGAGAACCTGAACATATGTTAGAGTACCCTTTAACCAACATAAACCATGTGAGCTAACCATGGAGTCCTGACATTTCTCCTACTCTAGAATGAAAGAAGAGACCACTTGCTAGGTCATCTCCTAAGATGCCTAAGTGGATCCACTCAAGCCTTGCTATTAAGCAATCTCTGCTATCGGTTAGTTTAGAAATCAACATTTACTAGCGTGTGACTCCTATTTCCTATGGTGGCATATAGTTATGGGGAAATAGGATTCTACTAACAGTCTCACCTCTTCTAATGGAGCTTTGGCATTCATTACAAGGTCCACTCAGTGCTTAGAAAAACTCTTACGGAATAGTCATAAGTATGAATCATGAAACCATTAGTGGAGGGGTATTCTATTAACCAGCCCGATAAGCCTTTTAAAAAGACCAAGGGGAATTTTACAAACCCATCCCATATATATTTATAACATTAATAATTATCATAAGGATAGATCCTATGTCTTAGATAAGCCACTACTACCGGCTAGCATCATAATCTTATCTATGTCTCTACTATCGGCTCATCATCTCTTATCTCTCTAATAATGGGATATCATATTCTTATAATCATAACTAGGTAGGGACTCATACTACTTTCATTCATTATTTCTTGACTCCACTGAGTCGTCCCAATTAACATATAGACAAGAGAATAGTCATGACATCCATAAACTTATGAATCATAACATCATAAAGAAGACCTTCCAATAATTCATAGCCTTCATATAATTTCAATGTGTTTCATAACATACTTGGTATACCCCATCATTCATCATATCCGAGACATATAAAGAAAGGAATTTGTGATCTTACATAAAGTTTCATAATATTCACATGAATCTATAACATAATTGTTGACTCTTAATATTTATGACATTTATGTTCTTATATAGCATGGATTGGGACTTCCTTTTTTCATAAAGTATTCACTTCATATAGGTTAGGTCCAGATAAGGTATTTTAATGCTTAAAGAATCAAAAATTGAAATTCATATGTATTATGTATACACAAAATAGGATGTAATCATTTAGAATCATACAAATCAACCCATATGATCCTTGTAAAACCTTAACTAGAATACATGAATTTCAACTCAATATGCATCATACGTCACGCGTTAATACTAATATATTTCATATAACTAAGAATGCATCACACATTACCTGACTAAAACAACTTTCTAAAACTTCACAACATGCATAAACCTTAAACCTAAAATAGAATAGGAATTTAAGCTTTGTGATGGGAAGGGCTTCACAAATCAAACTCACATACCTTAGTTGAAGATTTACAGAAGAAATCACTAACTTCGGTGAGGAAACCCAAAACCCTTGCCTTGTCTTCAATGGGGGACCTTAGAGGGCTTGGAAAAATTTTTAGACTTGGGTAGAAGGGGATGATTTTTAAGAATAAGAGTTATTGGAGTTGTGTGGGACTGATATAGTACGTGTAAGAAGCTAAAATAACATATTATTGGGCTTAGGGTGTGAGGAAAGGACTAAAATACTCTTTTTTAAACTGGCCAGATAGTTTCCACAAAAGCTTGTTTATATGTCATAAGTCAATCCAAGACCCATAGAGTGGATCGTATGTGCTGGCAGCCTAATAATGCTTCACTAAAATAGGTGCAACCTTTTGGTCTGAACTTTGAATGAAGTGAAAGCTGTTGTGGTGAAAAGAGAATTCAAAATGATTTCATTTGGTAGGTCATTTATCGTCTAATTCATTGTGTACTATGAGATATGATAATTCAAAATAGACAAGTATATGAACTTGTAATAGAACTTAGGCAATTGGAATCACTTGCACTTGACTTGATGGAAGAGGGGCTTGGAATTGCATGAGGGGTTATGGAGGTCTAGATATGGCTTTTAAGGATTTAAGGGAATATAAAGGTTAAAAATACCCATAATGAATCTGATAGTACAAACCACTGGCCGTACAAAAAAGCATGACTCATACTATTGTTTGTAAGAAAAGATCCAGAAACCATTATTTTTGGCCCCAAAATCACAGACCATCTTACGAGGTGTATATGGGCTTACAAGTCATGGTTGGGCTCATATATTCCTTCTACACTTAGCTATTTTTCTCATCCTCTTGGTCTCTATCCACGAAGGGATTCTATAGGTTGTGTAAAGATTTATGAGCTATGTTGTTAGTTCGTAGATCACTTTCCTGAAACTCCAATCTCCTTCAAGTCAAGGCACTTAATCTACGAACTTAACTACCAGCCATAAATGTTTCTACGAGCCATAAGTTGCCCTCAACTAATTACTTCAGGTTATTTTGGGGCTAATTGTTCTATATTCTTAGGCTCCTAAACTAGGGGTTATTATAGTAGGCCACTAACTCATCTTTTTCTTCTGACAGAATAGCCATCACCAACACTACCCCGTAAGCCTCTTCAAGAAACACAATAGGCTCCTCATCTACCATAGACCCATGGAATTTCAGTGGGTTTATCCACGTAAAGTCACGCACTTTGGCGGCCAGAGTAGGCATTTAGGGAGTTATTGGCTATCTCCCCATTGGCTTGATCAGCCATTGTTTGGGCCAACACTATAAAGGAGACTCTGAACATCGCATGATATTCTCTTTGCTCTAGTTGGAGTAGATGAACTTGTTATTCTGGAGTGCCTGATTGAGGGGTAGCTTTTTGCAGTGGTATGATCTAGAAATAACCAAAAGTCCATCGCTTCACAACCCCGAATGAGACTTTATGTTATGGGTGTATTCATGGACAAACAATGGACATTTTAAAATCCCGTGCTCTGATCCAAGTTTGTAATGCCTCAGCCTAGGGGTCTAGTCATTACACGATGAATGAGAGACCCGAAGGCACCTCACCCAAGCCATCTTAAGTATTCATTGGCATTTAGCAAAAGTAATTTGTGGAAAAATCAAGGAAAAGGGACTTTGGGCCATATTAATAATAAAGAAACATTAAAAACAGTCGAATAACTACCAATCATTTTTGTCCATAGGCATACCACTACTACATAATGCATAGAATTGGTATGGTCGATTTACACTAAATAGAATAGGACCTATAACAAGGGAATATAGAAAGTAAAAGCCTCTAGGGCTTCAAACACATTGTCTCAAAAGTAAATACAAGCTAGAGTGGAATAAAGGTAGAGTCCCGAACTAAGGGCTCGCTATAAATAACAATGCTACTCTTGAGCGACGAGTACTAGCCACGAGCTGGTGTAGAAGTGCTTGTCCCTACATAGTTAAATCATGCAGGTAAAATATGTATTATTATGCTTGATGTACTAAGTATGTAAGATGCAATGCATGCTTAAAGTTGTAATACCATCATTCTTAAATATAACATATGAGTATACATGTGACAAAATACACAAAGTGTGCTTAAGCATGCATAATGAATATGAATCAATATTTGTAAGGACCCAGACTTTATATGTCTTTAATGGTGCATTCTATTATTTCCGGAAAGATTTTGACCAAGGTGAAAACTCATGGGCACCTCCACAAGCAGTATGACTCACCACAGCCGTGTGAAGAATCCTTGAGATGGCCCTTGTCCTTGTATATAGAGTGTGGGCCTTAACTTTGGTGTTCAAGACTAAGGCTTGCACCATATGAACCCCACACGGCTCATGTGAGGCTTCACTGGCTATGTGGTGGCTTGTGTGAGTAGCCTTTTCCTTTAAAACAATATTTTTACCCAAGGAGCTTCACACATGAACCTCATACGGTCTGTATGACTCTTCATGGGTCGTAGGACCCTTTATATGGGTGCTGGTGTAAAAATTTTCTAAGTACAGAATCACCATCACAAAACTTTGTCAGTGTAGAGTTTGACTAAGTGATACACCATGGAAGACCATACGGTCCGTGTGACCCCTGCATGGTCCTATGACCCTTGTATGGGACCTGTAAGATTTTGACCTTCATTTTAATTAATGGCATTCTTATAATTTTTGCTATTCCTAAGGGTCTTTATGACTTTCTTACCTATACTAAACCTCTCAAAAGACCTATACTCTTCCTCTCTCTTTCAAATTCAATTGGACACTTAGAATTATTCAAACTATCTCATAAGAACTCCTCTCAAGTGCACTCGTGAAGGTTTAGCTTGGGGATTAAGGAAGGGCTCTCTTCACCATCAAATTCTTCTTTCTTGTTCTTGATTACCTAATATATGTGGGATTGATTCATGGTCCCTTTGAACCATGAAGACCCCAAACACTTTTTACTCCTTGATTTATGAATTTAAGCTTACTTTGAATATTGGATTTTTTAAATTATTGTTTAATTGATTCAATTGAGTTATGGGCCACATTTGATAGGTGTTTTTACAGTGATTTTCCTTATCTATTGAACTACATTGATGTTATGAAGATTTGAATAGGTATGTCGCCTTTAAAGTTTGATTTAAGCATGGGTAATTAAATAGTGATTTAAATGTGAATTTACTTATAGATCTACTTGAATTTCTCATCATAGTGTTGATTTAAGTATGAATCTCCATTTCCTATGCTATCATCATATCATTCATTGCATAGTCATGCATGACTATGATTTTTATGAAGATCATGATATGGGCTAAGTCTCAAATATAATGATGTCTATATTTTCACATAAAGTATGGGTATGGCAAGAATGTGATCACATCATGTCTATGATATGGCTCTTTGAGTAATTATGAGTGTTTACACCACTATGATGAAGGTGCTATTCTTATGCATGAAAGTACGCCATGAAGTATGATTTGGCTTTTCAGCACAAGTATGCATAATTATGAATTATGTTTGGTTTTTAAGTCTAGGTATGCATTGTTATGATTCGACAGGACTTATGCCCCTTTTATAAGCATGTATATGTATATGTATTCCCTTGGGATGATGACTTAGAACCAAATGAGGTTGGAGGAAGGGAGGCCTATCCCCAAGGGTCCTTACTTCTTTCTCATAACTATGCGGCTAGCATAGGTTTATTTTTATACCCCTTTAAGGGATGATAAATGTTAATAGATCTACCTTTTACAAGTAGGTCACCACTTTATACGTTGTAGGGAAGACAATGGAGTTCTAAGTTATAGCTCACATGGTCTTATGTCGGTTATGGTCTCATCCCAATTATGTACAAAGTATTTTTGCATTTATGCATTATGGATTTCATGGCATATTGATACTTTATTCTTTCTTGTATGCTTCTTTCTATAAATATACCCTTGTCACCTAACATTGAATGCTGGTTTAATAAGTTCATATGCATTGCATTTCCATATACTTAGTACATTCAAATGTACTAACGCATAATTTTTCCTACATGATCTAACCATGTAGGGACTGGAGACCATATCCTTCCATCTTTTGATGGCTAGGTAGGATTTGTGAAGTTGTTTTAGTGAGTCCTATCTTCCAAGGATAAGCTATCATCCATTTATCTTATGTTGCTTCTGCTTATATTATATTTACTTTGAGGGTGAACCAAGGACATGTCTTGGGCCCCATCCTATTCTATGACTTAGAGGCATTGTTCGATGACATGTAAACACTTGTATGGTTATGTGTTATGTTATGCTATTTGGAGATTATGGTTATGATTAATTATTGGATATGGATATTATGATGATTTGTTTATGATATAATATGAAAATGTGGAAAATCCTAAGTGTCATTTATCCCCATAAAGTGAGTCATGTTTACCCACCCCTTAGTCTCAATATGTTATGTTCTATGTGTATCCATGTACATCTTCATCCCTATGATAACTCCATAGCATGAGTCCTCCTTTCCCATTCCTTAGAATTATGTATTTATCATTCTATTATACTCTTCAAAATTGATGATGTGAATTTGGATACTTTGAGGCTTGTTTGGGGACTCTCGAGTTCCCATTTGCCATGTTACTCCTACACCCTTTATGATAAGCTTGGTATTACAGCACTAGGTTGATAAATGGTCCTTGGAGTTCAACATGCCACATTGAGTAGAGTCCTATTCATGGTTGTGAAGCGCACTATGCCTATGAGTGGGAGGCTATGATGGCATTCCAGGAATTGTCTCACTTCTTTATGTCTTATGTCATGCTTTAGACCATGTATTGAGGTTTCCTATTCCTGATGATGTCCTTGCTACCTCACAAATATTCCTCCATGAAGAGCTTCCCCCCGTTAATAAGGACCAATCTGCTCTAGGGCCTATAGTAGAGCCGATCATTAATGGTGAATTTTGTACTTCTATTGCCATGCTTGCCTAAGTGGTGACTACAAAGGCTAGACAGGCTCATCTTTCTCCTCGTGATCCCATTCTGACTGCTAGAGTGAAAGATTTCACTCTAATGAATCCTCCAGAGTGATATAGATTAATGGTTGATGAGGATGCTCAAGAATTCATTGATGAACTGTCTAAGATATTGACTATTATGGGAGAGATTTCTGAGGAGAAGGCTGAGTTGACTGCTTATCAGTTGAAGGATGTGGCTTAAGTTTGGTGCACTCAATGGTTGATGGAGAGAGTCTGTGGTGATGGGGTTAATTGGGAAGAGTTCAAATTTGCCTTTTTGGGTGGCTTCTTCCCTCTTGAACTTAGGGAAGCAAAAATGACAAAATTTATTAACCTCAAACAGGGTGGTATGAGTGTGAGGGACTATGCCCTCAAGTTCATAAAGCTCTCAAAGTATGTTCTTATGCTAGTGGTTGACCCCCATGCAAGAATGCACAAGTTTATTTCTGATATCTCAGATTTGGTTTGAAAGAATGTCGTACAACTATGCTTATTTGGGATATGGAAATATGCAGAATCATGACTTATGCTGAATAGATTAAAGGGGAAAAGCTCAAGGAGAAGAGGGTGAATGATTCTAAAAGGGCTCGTTATGTTGGTATATTCTCCATCTCTGAGAGTGATGATGGTTATGGTCGCTTTCAACAAGGCCAAGGTTTGCTAATGCTTAGGTGTCTTTTCCTAAGGCACAGGTTGAAGGTGGACTATTGCCTCCTCGATGTGATAAGTGTGGTGAGACGTTCCACAAGCTTGCTTATTGCCCAAAGCCACCAAAGAAAGGTCAGATCGACTAAGATGATCAAATGCAACCAAGAGTTCCTCAAGGTTGTGCCCCCAGAAACAACAGGTTCTATGTTTTAAATGCTCAACAGGAAGTAGAGAAACAGATTGGTTGAAACTGAAACCATTTAGGTTGAAAGCCATAGTGCTGATACCTAAAGCGGTAAACCAGATACCTACTACAGGCCAAGCTGCTAGGAAGAAGTGTAACAAACGAGAGTTGTTAAAACTAGCATATTGGAAGATCAATCGGCAAACCATGCCTAGTCGCAGCTTTAAAAGCCACCTTTATATCTGCTCTATGTTTACCCCCACGTACAATAGTAACCGCTTAGGCTCTATCCATAGGGTTCTTTTCCATAGTCAAACGAAGTGAAGAAAGGAAGCGGGGTGGTAATCGGTTGGAGAACCGATTTCTCTGCTTTACGAGAAATTCTTTATTGGATTTCACAACAGGGCCTTCCACAACCAAAAAAGCCGAGAAAAGGAAATGAAACTATGCAACTTTCAAAATCTAGTATGAAACTGAACGACGCGCACCTGTCCGGATAGAGAGGCAGGTATACAAAGGGAATCGATTCGCTCAGGCAGGAGAACTTGGCTAACTTTCCTACTCTGATAGAACCTTTGGAGCCTAATTCTAGGCATGATCTGCCTCGATTAGAATCTCCTGCCTTGAGGAAAGATTCCCACCTACCCTCGTGGCTTTACCTTACTCAGCGACAAGTGGAAGTACTTGGTGACACACAATAAGCATTCGGTACCACATTCCCTCCCCAACCTTATCTATATGCTCGGACATCCATTCATGAGAGTCAGCTTCCCTTCTTTGCTTTGTCTCGAACACATTCTGATTACGCAAGGCAGACAGACTTTCTTTTGCTTCTTGGTTGATTTCTTTTACAAATAGTTATGGGGGCCCGGGCCGATCTCTTCTAAGATGTCGGCCGTTAGGTCCAAAGTTGTATAAGAGCAAGTCAAAACTACAAGAAGGGCGCGATCAGTTTTGTGAAGATGGGGCGTATGCCTAATGAGATCCCTTTCCTGGCTCCATTCATCCTGTGGATGCGGCATTGGCGGTCTTAGCATTTTCCTAGCAAGAACAGCTACCGACACCAGCTCCTGGCCTTACCTGGCCGGCCGGGCATAGCCAACGACCTCCCTTTGTTTATGTTAGATTTTCTGTGAGCTAGTTGAAGTTGCTCTCCTTTTGCCTGCCTTCAATCGACTTTGACTTTCTTCTGTCTTGCCACTCCAGTTTTTGACCAAAAGGCCTGGAAAGCACTTGCTTGGTAAAAAGAGAGAAAGGAGTTCTGGAGCCCCGGTTAGGCCAATCCAAATCGGGCGGATCTTTCCCTTGGAACAGAGAAAGCATTTTTCGTTGATTGCACGGGCTAGCCAATTCGGATTCTGCTTGTTCGATGCTTCTTCAGCCAAATACGATATACAAGTAGGACCTGCACTATGAGCAAGCTGTGTGAAAAAACACTTCTTTTTTCCGGTTCTGAAACAACTTAGGCGAAATATGGTTCTACCGGGAAACCATGGATTTTTGAGTCTTGTAGTCGTTCTACTTCATGGAACTCCTTTGGTCTCACTACTTCGCCCCTCTCCTTTCAGTTGAGCTGCTTCGCCCCATAATTGTCAGTCAAGTAGCTTGGAGCCCCTTTCTGATGATGGGATTTCGAGCTACCGTTTCCAATTCTGCTTTTGGCTCTCTCCACTCCGATGTTGATCCTCTCCGAGAGGTGCACTCGTATGCCTTTCTCCCGGTGAAGAAGAAGGGGCGTCATTTCATTCAAGGGTAGCCAAAAAGGATAGTTCTTGATCTGATCTGCCGTAGCTTCTTTCAACGACCGGCCACTCTACAGAATTCCTGACAGCAAACGAGCGGAATACTTTACCCGGGAAATGTATGAAATAGCAATGGAAAAAATGATTCCAACAGTTAGACCTTTCTTTGATATATATTCTCTATTCCTAATTGCTCTTTTTCGGAAAAGACTGGAAAGAGTGGACAAGGAATGAAAATATCCCTGCCAAATCAGAAGTGCAAATTGCGCAAGCGAAGCCGGTCTCCCTGCTCCAATTCTCCTTTCATAGAGAGCAAAATTGGACAAGTAATTAAAAAGTAAGTTGCCCTTAATTCTGATCCTAGTGCTCAAAAGCCCTATCCTCTGCTGGGGACTTCCACGAAATGAAAAGGGGCAGCATCGTCGTATGCTCCACTTTTCTTGCCCTGGTTTATATCCCAGGGTAATTGAGGTGCGTGCTTCACGAAGATCAAATCATGATGGAAAATCATTCAATATCAAATAAACCTCTGCAAAGAATGAAAGCACGAATAACTTTATAATAGCACTATTGTTCGGCCGCGACTCTCACCTTCTTTTAGACAGGAAAAGCAACTCTGCTAATTAAACTATGACACCCCTTCACGTTCGATTTTCTTTGTTTAATTCGACTTTGGAAAGTCAAAGGCAGGGATTCTTCTATCAGGAATGAAGTCGCTCCGACATGCCCCTCTCGCTTTAGCTCGAGCACCATCGCCTCGTAAGTCCTAGGTGAGAGAGAAAGTCGTCCATCAGGAATGGGCGATAGCTTCCAAGCTGATGGAAGATGCTTCCTTGGTAGAGCTTGAAATGCTTTCTTCCTCGCCTAGGTGTGCCCGTGCTAAGGCAAAGGACTTCTCTTTCCGTAATATCTTGAATCCCCAATGAAAAAGCCAAAAAACAGGACTTTTGGTCGTCAGAGAAAGTACATTACATTTAAAAGGGCCTATTCAACTAGTAATGATAATATAATCAATGACTTTTGGGATCAATTGTATAAGGATATAGTGTGAAAAATGCCATATATTGCAGAAGAAGTAAGATATAATCCACAAGTTTATAATAAATTGAAAAATGCATACAACACTCATGACACTCTATAGGGGATAGGGGAAATCTTTAATCTCAATTCGGGGGGTAAAAGTGGGAACCTCAGTCTCTTTCAATAACTCTCACTCTTTAGGTAGGGGATGAATTAAGATAAAAACATGGGAGAATATAAACAAATAGAGACATCAGACTCATTCAAGAACTCTCACTCGCGGACAGATACTAAAAACAAATGTTGTGACTGCTTTGTTGAAAGTCTTTGTTTTTTATGCTTATGCTTTGCTTGATCTAGGTGCAAATTTATCTTTTGTGACTCGACTTTTGGCTGTTAAGTTTGGCTTAAGACCTGAAATCTTAAGGGAGCCCTTTTCAGTCTATACTCCCGTTGGTGAATCTATTGTTGCCCAAAGAGTTTATCGGGGTTTTCCTATCTCTGTTTTGAATAAAGTCCTTCCGTGTGATCTTGTCAAACTTGAGATGTTTGATTTTAATGTTACTCTACAGATAGATTGGTTGCATGTTTCATATGCTTCTATAGATTGTAGAACCCGGAAGGTCAAATTCTACTTCCGAATGATCCTATTCTTAAATAGAAGGGTGGCGACTCAGCCATGACAAGTTGGTTTACTCCCTACCTCAAGGCCCAAAAGTTAATTTCTAAGGTGTGTATCTATGATATTGTAATAGTCAAAGAAGTGGAGTTTGAATCACTTACTCTTGAATCGGTTCTGGTGGTTCAAGAGCATCCGGATGTGTTTCCCAAAGATTTTCCTGGACTTCCTCCTGAAAGGGAAGTAGACTTTGGCATAGATCTTCAACCGAGTACTCAACCTATCTCTATTCCTCCTTTTCATATGACATCAGCTAAATCGAAGGAGTTGAAAGATCAATTGAAGGACTTGTTAGAGAAAGGCTTTATTAGGCCAGGTATATCATCATGGGGTGCTTTGGTATTATTTATACAACAACAACAACAACATACCCCAGTGCCTCAAAAGGCTCCCGCTCATTGCGGGGTGAGGGGGGGTCGGATGTA
>JAOTQR010016253.1:0-17531 GCA_025774065.1 Solanum ossicruentum
TATATAATGGGTTGGTATAATAGTAGGTGCTCATAAGTTTTATAGTGTGTAGTGTGAGTTTAACATAACTGATATGTATGCTTCTATTTATTATTAAATGATCATGTGGCATCAGTGTCATGTAAATTCTGCAATAGGGTCGATATATTATGTAGATATCATAAAATTTACACAAAACAGATTTAAATCTCTTGTTAAATATTACTTTTGTAACATCTCTCATGTGCTTCAAAAATACGCTATAGTGTATTTCTTGAATATCTCAAAATTCGTGCATATTTTTTAAAATTTGACTTCATATTCTTGTTTAGGGGGTAAAATTATGTAGGAAATGGGTGGCCTTCGATTTTTAGATGACCTGTAGCTAGAAATTATTTATCTACGGGAGCAGAAATAGTAAGGGTTGACGTGGATTGGGCGCGGACAAATGTAAATGATGCTCCGTGATTGGTCCGCGTCGCACTTTCGGCGCGGACTAGTGCAAAAATTTCCTTCATTTTCCAGCTTCACTCAAAGGCATTTGGTTAATAACCAAATGCCCATTTAGATGGGAATCCTTCATCTTTTCAGCCATTCCATACCTTAAATCTCTCATAAAAACTCCCCAAATCCTCCTAATTCATTATCAAATCCTCCATTCAATCTCAAGATTTTTTTTCAAGAACTTTTATTGGAGTTCAAGAACCCAAGTGAAGTCCTCAAAGTCTCATCAAGTTTCCTCTATCTATTTAAAGAGTTTAAGGTACGTGGGTCTTCATCCATGGGTCCTTCCACCCATGGAGTTCCACTCTCTCTTTTTATCAAATTTCATGATTTCAAGATTAATTTCTTCATGGGTACTTCCTATTGTGTATTTTTATATATGGGTTATGTTTGATTTTGTCGAGTATTGATTGATTATGCATGAATACCTATTGAAAGCTTATTCCATGAGTTGATTTGTATCTAGTGAAATTATGCATGATGTGAACTATAAAAACTATGAAAGATTGTGAACTTTTAAGATGGATTTCATGATTCCCAAATTAAGGGTTTTACTACAATGTTGGTGGGTTGATTTGCATGACTTTAAAATGATTTGATTCTACTCTTTCTTGTTTTATACTCTTAAATTGCATGATTTGAGCATGTGTCCATATACCCACCATGTTTAACAAAATTTACATGACAAGGATTCTTATGTGGAAGAAAGGCTATTGCATGATTTGCAAGACAGGTGCTTTTTATGGTAATTATGGGCTCCCATGCATATATTAAACTCATGAAAAGTTTATATGATTTGCAAGTGATATGTTGAACCCTTATATTTCTACCCTCTTATAAGTGAATAATGTCTATATGAGGGAGAAAGCATGATAATTATTTACCTTCATGTACAAACTAAAGCTCACTAGTAGGGGACAAGCATGTTATAATCTCTGCCCTTATGTGAAATGTGATGCCTACTAGAAAGGGTCAACTTTATGTATTGTTTTTACCCTCTAGTATAAGGTATATGCCATTGTAGGGTTCAAGTATGTGAATAAGCTACTCATGCCAAGTTATCATGTTTTTACAAGTCATTCATGCTATGATTAAATTTATGATTATTTCAAGTATTTCGTGGGATTAGACTTAGCACTGATTGAGGTTTAAGGTGGGGGCTCCACCCAAGGGGTCCTTATATAAAGTCTTGGTCTCGTAACTATGTGCCACCATAGGATTATGTCATTTTCCTAAATGGGCTTTACTAGTGGATCTGTCATGATCCAAACTAGGGCTTAGACGTGACACGACGAATGGGGAACCCGAAGGGACCCGAATCAAGCCTCCATGCATATCATCACACATCCTTGGTTAAGGAAGCAATTTAAGCAACAAAATCAAGAGAATAAAATAAGGGTAAGGGGCTAAGGGAACCATTTCATATCATAAAACATCAAGAGTCAGAGAGCGTTAAGATTATAACATCATTACATAGCTTGTCCAACAACATCACTAGACATAGAACTTAGCAGGGGTCAAGACAAGCAACCGGGCTCATCCTCATAATCATAAGCATTCAATAAAATAAAAGAGTCTTTACATAGCATGAAATCAATAGTAATTGTCCTCAGAGTTGAGGACTCGCCAAATCTTACTTCAAGAGATAGTACTAGCCATATGGAGGAGGATGATGATCAAATGGAGCTTCGGTTCCTACATGGTAATATCATATAGGCATAGAGTATGCGTTAGTACATTTGGATGTATTAAGTATGTAGGATGCAATGCAATAAGAAATAGCCAACATAATCAAAATGTATAATTAGGCAATGGTTGAGCATATAGCAATATGACATGCATGAATGATACTTGAATTAAGTATGCTTATATATAACATATCACATGTGTATCAAGATACCATCATTATAGAGTCCAAGTTCTACCACCTCCTTGGAGAGGTGATTGAGGTACCAACCCCTCAATTGATTGATGGTTGTCACACCCTACCATACATGCTGATTGAGGCTTGACACCCCCTCAACAAGGCGACTGAGGCTTGGCACCCCCTCAACAAGGTGGTTGCGGCTTGACACCCTCTCCACAAGGCCACCGAGGCTTGACACCCCATCATCAAGGTGATTGACATATGGAACCCTCTCAACAAGGTGGTTGAGGCATGACACCCCCTCAACAAGGTGACCCACTTGCAACATCATAGTCACTTATCATGTATTCAACACATATATACATTACTTCCATCATCATAAAACCACTTGACTCATAAGCCATGCAATAGACCTTCAATAACTCAAGAACCCTAAACTAGATATTTTATCAGACACTTGGTGAGTATGTAATGCTAGTGTAAAACCATTCAATTAAAGAGTGAAATCAAGCAAGAAATCTTGAAGTAAATCATCCCACTAATACTTGGTAACACCATCATTCAATATACATCAAAACCCTTAATCAAATCTCAAGATAGATCAAAGATTTATAGCTCAAAATATGCTTAAGAAGTCACACTTTTGAAAAATCCCAACATAGTTCCTAATCAAATTCATAGTAGAAGATCCATAAGTAAAATCAACTTAGAAACATGTAATTTAGGTAAAAAGGAATCTTGGGAACCAAGAGTGAAAGCACCCAATGGTTGAAACCCAAATACCTTAACCTTGGAGAATTCCTTGATGAAGATCTGACTGGAGACTGGAAGCTTGAGTGAAACCCTTAAGATCTGGAATGAGATTTGGTACTTGAATTTTGGGAGAGATATTAGTCTAAGGGTTAGAGAGGGTTTTGGGAAATGTCTTGTATGATATGAAGGTGAAATATGGCTAAGTATAGTATTTTTATGCATGGGGAAGCTTAAGTCCAATACTAGAATACAAAAACTAAGCAAATTTAACACTTAGACATGCCCCGACAGTGTCCCACCTGGGGCGCGAATCCTCACTGGAAATCGCATTCTTGAAAAATTGAAATTGTGATTCGTTTGCTCTAAAATCGAAGTTAGACCTATTTTGCACTCAAGTTTTTCTCCTGATCAAGAATATGAAGTTGGATTTTTGATATCACGCATAGATTTTGAGATATATGAAAATTACGATTTCAGAAATTTCTGAGGCACATTTTTGGGTACTTTTTGGGGTCATTTCAATATCTTCCCCTTGGGAACATTCGTCCTAGAATGTCAAAAAAATGTATATAAGAAGAGTAATAATGAAAAAGTCATCCCCATAAAAAATACAATAATACATTTAAAACACCATTTTCAAAATTTCAACATGTGTCAAAAGCATCATGAACTTGTCAACATAAACATAAATGCATGCAAATGATATAGGGGATGAAACATAGGACTTGAAATCATAAAAATGACTTGGCATGTTATCATTAGCTTAAATAGAATAAAGGAGGTACAAATATTGCTTCTCCATGCCCGCTCCGACTCCTCAAGAGACACTTTCGACTTGACGATTCTTTCAAAGGGCCTTGACGAACACTACGTCCTTATCAATCAACTTCTCCACCCTATAAGAACCTACAAACCTTGACCCAATTGTCAACCTTAAAAATACATGGTCCACTTTGGCACAGAAACCACCATCTCCCCCTTGGGAGAAACCTCCATTCTACCATCCCTTACAAAGACCTCCAACCCTATCAAGACGGAACTCAAGGCCTTTCTTAACTAGACCTCTTCAACCAAAGAAGATTCGGAACCACCAAATCCACTACACTACCATTCTCAACTTCACCCAACCTCATTCCCAAACTAGTCAACTGATGTACTTCTCCAACCACCCTTTTGTCACCCTAAAGACTCCCACTTACCATAATTGGCAAGCAACCTCACCTTCTCTGAAATTCCCAATATCACCTTCAAATGATTCACAATCTCTTCCTCACTTCTAGAAACAACCACCACATCATTACTAAGGACCACCACAAAAGTAACAAGGTCAGGATTAAAGACCTTATTCATGAGACCTATAGGCATAACCGGTGCATAAGTCAAACCAAAAGACACCCCAAATTCAAAATATCAGAAAAGACATCAAGGATTCATTGACCACCAGAATCGACTCATTAGGAAGAACCTTAGACTCAATATTCCCACTCTCACAAGATGATAAATGTAACCCTTAAGGATTAATTGGACCTTAAAACAAGAAATGAACCTACCTCTTCACTACTTCAAGGACGGGTTTAATAGGAAATCAGAATTTAACTCCACGGGCCCTATAATCAATGGAGACACAATATGTATGCAACTAATCCACCACATGTATGACATCAAAGTCCACCACAACAATCCAACAAGTCACAAGGCAAGATCTAATACAATATGAACATGAAACAATTTTTATAGACCTTTCTAGCAACAATAGACTCACCAATGAGGTAGACACCAAAAATTTCACATAACAATTTGGAACATACATGAAGCCCACTAGCAACAAAAGGAGTAATGAAGGAAATAGGGATATCCAAACTTTCCCATGCATACACATCAAGATCAAAGGAAACTTCAATATACCAGTAGTAACATCGAGCGCCTCATCTACCCCTTGCCTCCTTTGAAGAGCATAGAATCGATTATGTCATGGAGAACCCCCTTGGCCACCTTGGGCCTTTTGATTCACATGACCATCTTGTTCTTGTAATCGATCACCCTTACGCCTTCTTCGAGCATATGGACAATCAACTAGCTTGTGACCCACTTCACTACAACCATAACAAGCATTGGTCTTCCTCAAGCATGGGCCACCATGGTTCCTCCCACACCTTGGACACTTAGGATTAGTCCTCCCATCATTTACATCTTGCCATTTTGAGTTAGACACCCTATCAATAGCCAACCCCTTGTTTGAGGCATCATCCGACTCTTGTTCTTGGAAATCGCCATCAAATCGAGCCCTCTTGAACCCCTCAATTCTCTTCTTCCTGAGCTTCTCCCCCTCAAGTTGCTCGGCATTAGTCATGAGGTGGGACAAATTCATATCACTTATCAACATTGTGGCGTGACATTCCTCATTCACCAAATTGAATACACCCATCACAAACTTATTCATTCTAGACCTCAAATCAGCAGCCAATTATGGAGCATACTTAGAGAGTTAGTTGAACTTGAGGGAATACTCCCTCAATTGACACTTGCTTTAAATTCATAAACTCTATCATTTTGGCTTCCCTAAGCTCAAGAGGAAAGAACCAGTTGAGAAAGAGCGCCTTAAACTCCTCCCAATGAATAGCATCATGATTTTCCCTCTTCATCTTCCATTGCACAAACCAAACTTGAGCCACACCTTTGAGTTGGTAGGCCTCCAACTCCGTCTTTTCCTCCGAAGTCACCCCCATGATAGTCAACACTTTGTACACCTCATCAATGAACTCTTGGGGATCCTAATCCATGTTAGACCCATAGAACTCTGATGGATTCATTCTAGTGAAGTCCCTTACTCTTGAGGCCGGGGTGAGAGCATGAGGAGCTTGGGCCCCTTCGTCGATTTGATTGGCCATGGCATGGGCCAACATGGTGATAACATTCTGGAGCTCAATCTCGGTAGCCCCTCCCTCTTGAGGAGCTTGAGGAGCGGGATAAGCTGGTTGTCCCATTGGTGCATGACCCCTCCTTGGTCTTCCTCTTTACAGCTGCATGGTCGATAACTAGAAGAGAAAAGAACATTCGTTAGGGAAAAAGACATTTCCTTACAACTAAGGCACGATATAGACCATGAAGAAGTGAAACATTACCTAAAACGCCTCATAGCCTCTTACTCATAGTCATGGCACGCTTCACAACCATGAATAAGACTCTAATCGATGTGGTGTGTTAGACTCCGAGGACCATTCCCAACCTAGTGCTCTGATACCAAGTTTGTCATGACACAAAATAGGGTATAAATGTGACATGACAAATGGGGAACCTGAAGGGACCCTAATCAAGCCTCCATGCATATCATCACACATCCTTGGTCACAGGAAGCAAATTAAGCAATAAAATCAAGAGAATAAAATAAGGGTAAGGGGATAAGGGAACCATTCCATATCATAAAACAACAAGAGTCAAAGAGCATTAAGCTTATTGTATCATTATATAGCTTTTCCAACAACACCTCTAGACATAGAACTTAGCAGGGGCCAAGACAAGCAACCGGGATCACCCTCATAATCATAAGCATTCAACAAAGGAAAAGAGTCTTTATATAGCATAAAATCAATAGTTGTTGTCCTCGGAGTTGAGGACTCTCCAAATCTTACTTCAAGAGATAGTAACAGCTACGTGGAGGAGGAGGATAATCAAACGGATCTCCAATTCCTACATGGTAATATCATATAGGCATAGCGTATGCGTTAGTATATTTGAATGTACTAAGTATATAGGATGCAATACAACAAGAGAGAGTCAACATAATCAAAATACATAATTAGGCAATGGTTGAGCATATAGCAATATGCATCCATGAATGATACTTGAATTAAACATGCTTATATAGAACATATCATATGTGTAGCAAGAGACCATCATTTTTAAGCCCAAGGCCTATTACCTCCTTGGACAGGTGATTGAGGTACCAGCCCCTCAATTTGTTGATGGTTGTCACACCCTACCATCCATGGTGATTGAGTCTTGACACCCCCTCAACAAGCTGACCAAGGCTTGGCACCCCCTTACAAGGCCACTAAGGCTTGACACACTATTGTCAAGGTAATTGAGACATGGCACCCTCTCAACAAGGTGGTTGAGGCATGGCACCCCCTCAACAAGGTGACCAACTTGCAAAATCATAGTCACTTATCATGTATTCAACACATATATACATCACATCTATCATCATAAAGTCACTTGACTCATAAGCCATGTAATAGACCTTCAATAACTCAAGAACCCTAAACCGGATATTTTATCAAACATTTGGTGGTGTGTGTAATACTAGTGTAGAACCATGCAATTAAAGAATAAAATCATGCAAGAAATCTTGAAGTAAATCATCCCACCAATATTTGGTAACACCATCAAACAATATACATCAAAACCCTTCATTAAATCTCAAGATAGATCAAAGATTCATAGCTAAAAACATGCTTAAACAGTCACACTTTTACAAAACCCTGACATAGTTCGTAGTCAAATTCATAGTAGAAGACGCATAAGTAAAATCAACTTAAAAATATGTAATTTAGGTAAAAAGGAAGCTTGGGTACCATGGGTGAAAGGACCCAATGGTTGAAACCCACAGACCTTAACCTTGGAGGATTCTTTGATGAAGATTTGAATGGAGACTTGAAGCTTGAGTGAAATCTTTAAGATCCAGAATGAGATTTGATACTTGAATTTTGGGTGAAATATTAGTCTAAGTGTTAGAGAGGATTTTGGAAAATGTCTTGTATGATGTGAAGGTGAAAAATGGCTAAGTTTAGGTATTTTTACGCATGAAGAGGCTTAGGCCCAAGATCCAAAGGCCTTGGACCTAAATACAAAAGCTAAGCAAATTTAACACTAAGGCGTGCCCCTAGTGCGTCGCGCCTCGGATGCGAATCCTCACTAGAAATCGCACTCTTGGAAAATTGAAATTGTGATTCGTTTGCTCTAGAATCAAGGTTAGACCCATTCCCCACTCAATTTTTCCTCCTGATCAAGAATATGAAGTTGAATTTTTGATATCACGCACAAATTTTGAGATATATAAAAATTACAATTTTAGACAATTTTGAGACACATTTTCGGGCACTTTTTGGGGTCATTTCAGGATCTAACTTGGACATGTTATCCACTATGTGGGGTCAAGTTTAGTGTACCTTGGCAAGTAGACCACTTCTTTATTCGGTGTAGATTGAACATCAGAATTCCAAGTAGTAGCTTGCTTGGTCTTAAATGTCGGTTAAGGTCTCCTCCCACATAGGTATGTTGTTGTGCAAGTTGATTATATATATGTATGTTTTAACTCAAGCATTGATTACGCATGTCATATTGGACTTATATCTATTGATTATGATTATGCACTTGAATATTATGGCCTATGTCATTGTTGCATTGCACCCCGCATACTTAGTACTAATGCATTACCTACATGATTTCACCATATAGGGACCAGAGGTCCTATTCATCCTCCCTCTCCACGTGGCTAGATAGATCATTAGAAGATAGCTTTGGGTGAGTCCTCAATTGCTGGGACAATATCTTACTTTCATTCTTTTTCTAATAGTTGTCTAATATTTTTGGATACTTATCTTTGAGGGTGAGCCTGGGAGATGTCTTGGCCCCTACTCCATTCGTAGTAAAGGTGTTGTTGGATATGGATATCATGAATTGAGCTTGACTCATATTATGTCTAAGTTATTATAAAAGACTTCCCTTAGTCCTTATTCCTTTCTATGTGATGATATGTGTTGATTGATGAGATAGAAGTACCAAGTCCCGCTTCTCTTAGACTCTATTGTTACTTATTTGTTGTCTTATAGTACTTCCGCAACCAAGAATGTTTAAATGATATGCTAAGAGGCTTGTTTGGGGTTCCTTTGGGTTTCACATTTGTCGTGTCACATCTAGGCCCTAGGCTTGGGTCGTGACAAGCTTGTTATCACAGCACTAGGTTGTTAATGGTCCTCAGAAGTTTAATACACCACGTCTAGTAGAGTCTTATTCATGGTTGTGAAGTGCGCCACAACTATGAATAAGATTCTATGAGGCATTTTAGGAAATGGTTCACTTCTTCATGATTTACGTCCTGCTCTACATTTAAAAGTAAGGTTTCCTTCCCTAACTATCACTCTTTTGCTCTTTTAGATCATGTTGCTACCAAGAGGAAGGCCACAAAAGACTAGCACACCCAAGGAGTTATCGGCTCATTCGGCTCCCCAAGAAAGAAGGGTTACATATGTCAAATTCTGAAATGCCATTACCATGTTGGCACATGTCGTGACTAACCAATTGAAGCAAGGGGCCTAAGCTCCTTATGTAACTACTCCAGCCTCATGAGTGAGGGACTTTACAAGGATGAACCCTCTGGAGTTTCATGGTTCCAAGATGGAAGAAGATCCCCAAGAGTTCATTGATGACATATATAAGGTGCTTGGTATTATAGGGGTGAGTTCATAGGATAAGGCAGAACTTGCAGCCTACCAACTGAAAAGTGTGGCACAAATTTGGTTCACTCAATGGAAGCTAGAGAGGGGGAACAATTATCCCATCCTATGAGAGGAATTCAAGGTCGCCTTCCTTAATCGGTTCTTCCCTATTGAATTGAGAGAGGCAAAGATGATGGAATTCATGAATCTTAAACAAGGCTCCATGAGTGTGAGGGAGTATTCCCTCAAACTCAACTAGCTTTTAAAGTATGTTCTTCACTTGGTTGCCGACCCTAGCAAGAACGAACAAGTTTGTGTTGGGGGTGTTTGACTTGGTGAATAAAGAATGTCGCACCGCTATGCTTATGGGTGACATGGACTTGTCTTGGCTCATGACCTACACCGAACAACTTGAAGGGGAGAAGCTTAGGAAGAGGAGTGGTGAGTCCAATAGGGCTCAGTTTGATGGTGGCTTTCTAGGTGCTAAGGGTGGCCATTTCCAACAAGGTCACAATGTAGTATCCTGCCAAGCCCAAGAAACTCTTATCTCAATGGGAGTTGTGGGCCTTGGCCAATTCTTTACTGTATCAATCTTTAGGGAATCAACTTGGATACCTTCCCGAACACAATATGCCTTAGAAACGCCACAGATGCCAACCAGACACACACTTAGAGAATTTAGTGTATAGTTATTGATCCTTAAGGATCTGAAGGATAATTCTAAGATGGTTTGCATGCTCTTCCTTGCTACGGGAGTAGATTAGTATATCATCTATGAACACAACAACGAACATGTCTAGGTGTGGCCTTAACATCCTGTTCATAAGATCCATGAAATTTGTTAGTGTATTCGTCAGCCTAAAAGACATGACCAAAAACTCATAATGACTGTAGTGGGTTCTGAAAGCTGTCTTAGGAATGTTTGTCTCTCTAACTTTAAGCTGATGATTCCCAGATCTAAGATCTATCTTGGAAAAACAGGTAGCTGGTCAAATAAGTCATCAATACTAGGAAGAGGGTACTTGTTCTAAATGGTGACCTTGTTTAACTGACGGTAATCTATGCATATCCGTAGAGAGCCGTCCTTTTTACGCATGAAAAGAATTGGAGCACCCCATGGTGAGATGTTTGGTCTAATGAAACCTTTATCTAAGAGATTTTTCAGCTGCACCTATAACTCTTTTAGCTCTGAAGGAGCCATACGGTATGGAGGGAGGGATATAGGCTGAGTATCTGGAAGAATGTCTATCCCAAAGTCTATCTCCCTATCAGGAGGGACTCCGAGAAGATCCTTAGGAAAGACTTCTTGGAACTCATTCACAATGGGGACAGACTGAAGAGATGGTGCCTCGGCACAAGAATCCTGATCTCTGACTAGGTGATATATACACCCCTTGGAGATTAACTTTTTGGCTTGAGATATGAGACAAACTGACCTATAGGAAATACTGAGCTATCCCTCCACTCTAAGACTGGTTCATTAGGAAACTGAAATTTGACTACCCTAGTTCTACAATCTATGGAGGCGTACCTAGCATGAAGCCAATCCATGCCTAGGATGATATCAAACTCTATGATGTCTAATTCCACCAAATCAGCTACAATAGTGTTATGATAAACGGAGACTGGACATCTCCTATAGATTCTTTGGGATAAAATAGACTTTCAAGTAGGAGTAGAAACACTGAAAGGCTCAAGAAGACGTTTTGGATTGACCCCAAACTTCACAGCTACATATGGGGTTACAGAAGACAATATGGTTCCTGGGTCTAATAATGCATAGACATCATAAGTAAAGATTTTGAGCATATCCATAACCATATTTGGTGAGTTTTCCTGCTTCTGTTTGGTGCCCATGGCATACAAGCAATTTGTGCCCCCGCTTGTCCCTGCTGCAGTGCCCCTGTGAGGGGGCTTACCCTGCGGTGCTGAAGAAATTGTCTGTGATCTATTATCTCTTATACTCTGCTTCCCTATAGGGCAATCCTTCAAAAATTTCCCCACCTGAGCACATTTGAAACAACCATTCGTGCCCATAAGACATTCTCTAAGATGAGACCTACCATACTTACCACAAGTAGGATAATAGTTTAATCCTTAAGCTACGCAACCCTGTGACTGGCTGCCCAAAAACCTGCGGTGATGTGATCCCTGCTCATTTCTGACCCTCAGTGCAGGTGCACTAGGGGATGAAGGTGTTGGTCTGGCTGTCTTAGGCTGGAAAGATAAGTAACCTCCACCTCCAATCTCTCTCTTGCCTGTCTCCTGGCCTGATGTCTTGGCCCTCTTTCTCCTGAAATCCTCCCTATCCTGCATCTTCTCCTCCTCTACTGATAAGAATATGTCATCAAACGGGTTATATCCATATCCCCAATCAACATCGCATTCTTTCCCTCTCTCTTAGTCATTCAAGAGAGCCCCGACATGAAAAGACCCATCCTAGTATGCATATTTGCCACGATAGCTGAAATATAACAGGACAGTTAAGTAAACTTAAGGTTATACTCCTGTACACTCATATTCTCCTTCTTTAGATTGAGAAATTTCCTTACCTTAGCATGTCGATCTCTCTGGGAAAGTACTATCCCAAAAAGGCCTCCTCGAACACTGCCTAACTAATAACTGGCTCCCCATCTACCTTGCTCCCTTTCCACTGATTGAACCAGAGTCTAGCTAGCCTCTTGAACTGATAGGAATCCAACTCAACCCACTTAGCACCACCTATACGCATCACCTGAAACACCTTCTGGAGCTCCTCAATGAAGTTCTCGGGATCCTCTTTCACATTGGATCCCTAACTCTAGGGATATCCGACCTATCATTTCTGCCATCTCCTTGGTGACTTCCCTGAGTAGTGATTGCCTGAGCCAAAGTCTGAATGGCCTGGAGAAGCTCAAAATTGGTGATGTCTGCCTGCTGTGGCTACTCCATAGGCACAGTTGGACCTCTATGTTCCTCGGGAATTCAGCTAGGCTTGTTTGCATTTCTCCTGGTTGGGCGCCCTCTGCCCTTATTGCTCCCTTAGCTCTGCGAGGAGGCATGATCTGAAAGACACGGTGTGAATGAACGAGTTAGGAGGGACTTCATAGAGATACACTCTGAAGCACAAGACAAGGAATAATAAGTAATAATGACTCTTCCTAATGTCCCGTAGCCTCCCTATTATAGATGTGGCGCGCTTCACACCCATAATACGGACTATACTAGACATGGCTCCATAGACTCCCTAGGACTCTTGAACTCTATGCTCTGATAACAAGTTTGTCACGTACCGAGCCTACACCCTGGACATGGCTGGCACTCGAAAACAATTTTTGGTCCCCAAGAAAACCACTTGGCCTGGCTACTTTCTCAGCGGAAGACTTAACTGTAACAGTCCACCAGCAATAACAGGAATAACTAAAGCTAGAATGCTGACATGTAATCTATGAAACCTCTACTATAACTGTTTGAAAGGAACTACTGGGAAAGGCCCCCAAGTAGCCGAAATTGAAATAAAGACTGAAATAAATAACATAAACCAAAGAGCCTCTGACTGAAAGGAGGCCTCACCACTTTCTGGAAGCTATCAAGTTCTCAATGAAATGGCTACTGAGGAACTCTGTCACCTGTGTTTTCATCATAAAATGATGCAGGTCCAAAAGATGTCAGTACGTGGAATGTACGGTATATAAGATGGCCAAAATAGTAACTCAGAATAACATAATATTTCTTTTAAATACATGAGCATATCTCATAATGAAGTAACAATGATAATAAATACTTAGTATACTGAAATTAACATGCTGAAAATTGGTAAGTAAAATATATCTTTTAACATAGAGACTTTCTCTAACCGACAACCACCACTACGAGCTTCGTGGTGATACAGTGTCTTGCCCACGTTGCTAGAGTCCTCTTTTATTTTGCCGGGGTAGGGGACGAAGAAATAGAGGAGTGGATCCATCCCAATACTGGGTCATCTCAATGGCTAAAGAGGAATGTATCGTGGTACAATCCTATCCTATGTTGGTTACATAATTTATGAATTCGAGTAATTAATTCTATCCTCACTAATATCGATGCTTAATACTACTCCTAAAAATGATCTTTATATAGCTCATACTTAAAAATTATGAATTCTTGAAATCTGATTTCTTGCGGACTTAACCCAACTTACTACTTACCTTTCTCATCTGAGTTCTTTCACTTGACTGAAAACTAATGTCAACTCAAGTGCTTCAAAGCATGCTAGATTACTTGGCTAATATGCAAGAATCAATTTTTACAATGTACTTCTTAGACTTAGCTTAAAAAGGTACTCATACTAGTCTTTCTTTTCTTGGAATAGTAACAAGATTTTCAAGAAACTTCAACAACAATGAATCTTGTTCATATATGAGTATAATTTTGATGACATTACTTTAATTGAATAATGTAGAAACCAAGAATCATAATATTCATCGAGAATCCATACGTACCATGGGAATTAACATACTTGACAAAAATTACGAGGATTTATTCTCAGTTAGAATTTGAAAGTTCATGGGTGAAAACTAACTTCTATTCTTGAAGATATTCTTGAAAATAGTAGTTTTAGGGTGGCCTTACAAACCTTGGATAGAACTCTTAGTGAATTGAAGGAATTTTCTTGAAGGCCCTAACCGTTCTTGATCTTACGTTTGAAGTTTCTGGGAGGGTTTTTTCTTTGTTGAACAAATGAATGTGAAAAAGAATACGATTATGGACTTAAATTCGTCTTAAACCAACTAGTTAAAAGGATTAGGGGTGTGAGAAAGGTCGAAAAAACCCTTCCCCATTAAAAGAAACAAAATAGTCTGAAAATGCACTAATGCGTGTCGTGCACTAGTGTAATCTGCCTGGCTTTCGCAAAAGGTCAGATTTCGTCTAAATTTTGAAAAAAAAAAAAAACAAAATGTGTTTCCGCGTCCCTAAGGCGCAGTGGAAGGGGCGTGGAAACCTCACTATTTTGAAAATTTTTGGAAAAAAAATAATTCGAGTTTTTCCACGCTAAAGTCAAGTTGAGACAATTTTTCGATTCAGTTCTTCGTAGTGATCGCAAATCCGATCTTGGATTTACAATTGGGGCATGAGAAGACACATTACGCGCAACGTCAATTTTAGGGTTATTTTGGTCTTTTCACGGGGATGTCACAACTGTAAAATTAGAAAAACATTTTGATACATTTGGTATATTCTTAATTTTAAACTAAAAGATTCAATAATTTTATTTATTATTTTAAATTTCATACCAAATCAAAATAAAAAAAATAAATTGAAACAAAGGAATAACCTTTTAGAAAGACGTATGCATATGAGTGGCTCATTTCGTATTTTACTTTTCGTTCCAATGCAATTCATTATTTTGCTGACTCACCGTGGGCTTTAACAACTATGGCGTCTTCTTGCTTCGAATGGTCCAAAAGTTGTTTTTTTTAAAAGAAAATATTATTCACAAACAATGTAAATACTACGTTAATATTTTATATTTATACATGAATCAGGTAGTTATCGGTAACCTATTTAATTGCATTTTAATAAAAATAAATAGCTTTTTAAATTAAAATAATAACTGTGTAGTATTTTAATAAAAATAAATAGCTTTTTAAATTAAAATAATAACTGTGTAGTGTGTATAACTTAATTTAGGGTGCGGCGTGGGTAATGAGTTAATTATTAGGGTCACTTCATTAAGATAAAGAAGCCAGAGATTGCCCTTGAATATTAGTTTCAGAACTCTCTACTTTCCCTTTGTTTTATACTATCAACTAGATAAAATGTCCGCGCTTCACGTGGTAGTGAATTGTTTTAATTATCTTTTTCATAATTATTTGTAATATTCATTTTTTCGGACGAATAAATTATTTTATCAATATTGTATTATTTCTTTGATCCTTTTTATCATTTTTTTATGCGTCTTTTTATCTTTTTTAAGTTTTTGTATATGTATCCCTTGCCATATGAATTTGATCAAACATTATGTTGATCCAGCATTTAAGTTATTCCTTAAACAATTTGTAATTTCACTTCTTCATGCATCAGATTACGCCGCATTGTTTCCAGGTGTATGTCAGAGGATCTAAATTCTAAGTTGTTCCGTGTTGTTGAGATCCTACTGCTCCCCGATCATTTGTTTCATTGGGATCACCATTTTGCCTTTACCCTGTAGACAAAATTTTTAACCAAACATTAATAACAGTTTACGTATAGCGATTTATTTCTAAGTGCATTACAGTATGGGAGAATTAGTTATTTGGTACAAAGGGATAACGACATCTAGTACTACACCTTATTGCTTTATCCGCCTTGTATTGTTCTTCTAGTACTTCATCTAGAATCAACACTTTTGTAGTGGTGAAGTTTTGAAGACTCTGTTACAAATTATAATTGTTCATTTTTAGTTTAATGACAAATTCTTTGCCACAAAGGCTCTGAATGTGCGGAGGTACATAAGTAGCAAGGAGTTTTTCTGCCACTCCATTAAACCGGACCAAAGTAGCCACCTCATTGCCGTTATTGCTTCAAATCATGATTTAATATCACATGGTCATTTCCCCAAACTTATGGAGGTTCTAAGTAAATTATTCAAAGTTAAATAATCATTGGAGATATTAACTCACGTAGTGAATTAATCATCCATTCGTTTGAGGTCCTGATTTGGTGTCATCCTATCAGGTAGTGATCATTTGTTATATGAAGTTTAGATGAATTCCGGAAGCACTTTAATATAACTGACATATGCAGAAAGTAGAAAAGACATTGCTTTACCGTGATCCTTATTCTTCTTGATTTTTCATGACCTTATCTAAAGAACATCTTCATTCAAGCAGCAACAACATTGAATGTCGAGTTTTCTTATTCTCTAGAATAGCTCTCTAAAATTGTCCAGCAAGAACCAATTGTCCATTATTCCCTTATCTATTCCAGAATGACACTCAAGTATAAGGTCTAACAATGTAATTATTGGATCAAGTATGCAATTTATATAATCATCAAACAACAATAACTTTAAATCAATAATTCAGTAGGTAACCTTAAAAATATTTATAATAGGGGATTAAATTCACGAAAATGATCTAATTAATATAATAAAAATGGGCCTGACTAATATGGATTACAAAAGATACAATTATAACTAAAACAATACAATTAAACTCTAAGAACAATTGAAAAATCTGAAATTATAAGCATTGAAAGAAGAAATTCAGAAAGAATCGTACCTAGGACCACTTGTTGGTGGAGAGTTTGGTGCAAATTTCTCAGCCATTGCAAGATTGGTCTTAAAAGATAAACATATGCATGGTTAATTAGTGTGTAAGGAAGTTACTGCATAATATTGTTAAAAATTTAATTTTATTCAAGAGTCTTATCATTAAAGAAGCTCGGAGACACAGTCTTGCTTGCAGGCACCCCTTAAAAATAGAAATTTCGATCTATCTCTGTTCAAATTTTAACAACTTTCACTGTTAAAAATAAATACACTAAGCGACCAAAATTCTCGTAAAAGAGATACTTACAAACCCACCCTGATTTGTTCCTCCGCTTTCTCTGGCTCACCCTTCGACTTCTCTGTCAATCTTCCTCTACTCCTTTAACTTGTAATCACGCTTGAACATGTATTTATTTCTTCTGTTGCTAATTGGATTTCTGGATGCATATTAAAAAGAAGAGGAGGGATTTTAGTAGGTGAAACAGTTTTTCACGTGGTGAAACAATTTTAGGGGATTGAAGTGTTGCACGTTTCTTTGTTGATGGTTGAAGAGATAAGTAAATCTTTTAAGAAATTGTGTACTTTCACAAAAATTAAGAATGAAAATAATTTTGTTTTTTCGCAAGAAGGAACACAAGAGTTGAAAGGTTTTTTTTTTTAAAAAAAAAAAAGGTAGTAAAGGGTGTGATTTTGGCTGCTTTAACCGTTGTCATTGTGAAAGGGATGCCACAGTTGAAGTTGCGGATATAATAGTAAAGATTAAGTGGCATGAAATAAAATC
>JAOTQR010016264.1:0-28734 GCA_025774065.1 Solanum ossicruentum
TTCAAACCTTACCTTGATTCCTTTGTTGTGGTCTTCATTGATGATATTTTGATCTATTCATATAGTAGGGAGGAGCAAATGGGTCATTTGAGGGTTGTATTGCAAAGATTGAGGGAGGAGAAATTGTATATCAAATATGACAAATGTTAATTTTGGTTTAAGAAGGTTGCATTCTTGGGTCATTTGGTGTGTGTGTGTGGGGGGGGTGGTGGTATAAAAATGGATCCTAAGAAAATTGATGTGATTAGAAATTAGCCTAGACCATTTACCCCGTTGAATATTAGGAGCTTCTTGGGCTTAGCGGGTTATTATAGAAGGTTTCTGATGGGTCCTCCCCCATTGCTTCCCCTATGACAAGATTGACACAAAAGAAGGTTAAGTTTGTGTGGACCGATGAGTGTGAGAGGAGCTTCCAAACATTGAAAGACAAACTTGTGTCTGCTCCTATATTGTTACTACCGGATGGGCTTGAGGGATTTGTGGTGTATTGTGATGCTTCCCGAGTTTGTTTGGGTTTTGTGTTGTTGCAAAATGGTAAGTTCATAGCTTATACTTCTAGACAACTCAAGGTACACGAAAGGAACTGCCCTACTTATGATCTAGAGTTAGCCGCCATTGTGTTTGCATTAAAGAATTGGCGTCACTACTTGTATGGGGTGCATGTGGATATGTTCACCGATCATAAGAGCCTCCAATATGTCTTCACTCAAAAGGATCTCGACTTGAGGCAAAGGAGATGGTTAGAACTTCTTAAAGAGTATGATATGAGTGTGTACTATTAACGAGGTAAGGCAAATGTGGTGGCAGATGCATTGAGTAGGGTGTCTATGGGTAGCGTAGCCCATGTTGATGGTGGTGATAGGGAGATGGGTAGGGAGTGCACCGATTTGCTAGATTGGGGGTTAGGTTGGAAGAGGTTGGTGATGATGGTATGTTTGTTGTTGATGGGTCTAAGTCTTCATTGGTTGATGAGATGATTGCAAAACAAGATCTTGACTCCTCCTTGCTTGAATTGAAGGCCTTGGTGAACAAGGGCAATCTAGAGATTTTCTCCCAAGGGAGAGATGGTGCCCTTAGGTACCAAGGTTAGTTGTGTATGCCTTATGTTGATGGTTTGAGGGAGAAGATCCTTGATTAGGCCTACTATTCTTCTTATTCTATACACCCCTGTTCCACCAAAATGTATAGAGACTTGAGAGATGTGTATTGGTGGGGAGGCTTGAAGAGGGACATTGTTAAATTCGTTTCTAGTTGCCATAGTTATCAACAAGTCAAAGCAGAACATCAAAGGCTGAGTCGCCTTACCCAAGATAGAGAGATTCCTACTTAGAAGTGGGAGGTGATTAATATGGATTTTGTGGTTGGGTTGCCCAAGACTAGGAAGGGTTTTGATTCCATATGGGTGGTGGTTGAAAGGATGACAAAATTGGCTCACTTTCTACGAGTTAAGACTACATATGGGGTTGAAAAGTATGCAAGGTTGTACATCCACGAGTTAGTGAGGTTGCATGGGGTTCCTTTGTCCATTATATCAGATCGTGCTTCCCATTTCACCTCACACTTTTTGAGGTCTTTTCAAAGGGGTCTTGGTACAAAACTTTACCTTAGTACGACCTTTCACCCCCAAACGGATGGCAAAGCTGAAAGAACCATTTAAACACTTGAGGATATGCTAAGGGCTTGTGTATTGAAGTTGAGGGGTAGTTGGGATAACCATCTTTCTTTGATTGAGTTTGCCTACAAAAATAGCTATCACTCTAGCATTGGTATGTCTTCTTTTGAGGCTCTTTATAGGAGACATTGCAGATCTCCGATTGCTTAGTTTGAGGCTTAGAGGTGGCTTTATTGGGACTAGATCTGGTTATGGAGGCTCTTGAGAAGGTTAGGATGATCAGGGAAAGGTTGAAAACAGCCCAAAGTCGTCAAAAATCTTATGCCGATGTGAGGAGAAGAGACCTTGAATTCAAAGTGGGTGATTGGGTTTATTTGAAAGTTTCTCCAATAAAAGGTGTAGTCTATTTTGGTGAAAAGGGGAAGTTGAGTCCAAGATATGCTGGTCCTTATGAGGTCTTGAGGAGGGTTGGCAAGGTAGCTTATGAATTGAAGTTGCCTAGTGAAATGAATTTGGTTCATCCGGTATTCCATGTCTCTATGTTGAGAAAATGTGTTGGTGATCCTAATCCTATTGTGCCTCCTGATGTTGTGGGTGTTGTTGAGGATAACCTGACTTATGAGGAGACTTCGGTTCAGATTTTAGATAGGCAAGTGAAGAGATTGAGGAACAAGGAGGTGGCATCCGTTAAGGTCCTTTGGAGGAACCATCAAATCGAAAGTGCTACTTGGGAGGTTAAAGCGGACATGCAAAAGTGGTGTCCTTATCTTTTTCACTGCACTCAAGCCTAAGGTACTAATTCTTAGTCCCCTATGTGATTTCAAGTCTTGTATTTCAGCCATAATGTCATTCATTTGCATTCATGTTTAAGTTGGCATGTTTATGATGATTTTACACTTATGTTGAGATTTTGAAAATGGTGTTTTAAATGTAATATTGCATTCTTGTTGGGGGATGATTTGTTTATGATCACTCTTATCTTGTATGTCTCTTTTACATTCAGGTACGAATGTTCCCAAGGAGAGATATTGAAAGGACCTCAAAAAGTGCCCAAAAATGTGCCTCGAAATGTCCAGAATTCTAAATTTCGTACATCTCAAAGTCCGTACATGATATTAAAAATTCGACTTCATATTCTTCTTCAAGGGGTCAAAATTAGCAGGAAAAGGGTCTAATTTCGATTTAAGAGCAAACGATTAGCAATTTCATTTTTCGTAATTTTTCTTATCTAGAATTAATCCGCGACAGTGCCGCTATGCACAGATATCGCAGACAGGTGTTAAGTTGTCCTTCGCGACAGGTTTGCGTCCTGGACCAGACGCAGACCTAAGTATTTTGTTGCCAGTGATTTCAATCTCAGTCCAAGGCTTTTGGGTATTGGGCCTAGGTGTTCCCAAACTTGTTTTTACCTATACTTAGCCTTTTTTCACCTTCATATCATCCTAAATATTTTCCAATACTCACTCAAACACTTAGCCATATTTTCACTCCCAAATTCCAGCCCGAAACCCTCATTCAGAACTAAGGATTTCCTTCAAGGTTCTTCTTTAAGCTTCAAGTCTCCATCTCTAATCTTCACCAAGTTCATCTCCAAGCTAAGGTTTGTGGGTTTATTTATGGGTTCCTTTCACCTATGATACCCACGCCTCATTTTATGTAAATTGCATGATTTAAAATTGATTTACAAATGGGTCTTGCTTATTATGAAATTCATTGCACACTATGTTAAAGCTATGCAAAATTGTGGCTGTTTTGCTATGTTTTAAGCTATAAAACTTTAATCTATTGTAAGATTTGAGGAGGGATTTTGATGTATCTTGCTTGAGGGTATGGCAAAGTGTTGATTGATGGTTTTATAATGGATTTTCTTCCATGATTTCATCTCTATATTTCATGGTTTTATACTAGTATTACACACCCTCTAAGTGTTTGACAAAATGTTTGAATATGATTTCTTGAGGAGTTGAAGGTCCAAAGCATGAGATATGATATGATTGACTATATGATTATGAAATGAGCTTATTTATATGATAAATTATATATAAATTATTGCATTAGATCATCCCCAATCCGGGGGGATTAAGAACTCGGATAACCTCGATGAGGGTTTGTACTCATCAACCTAGTGAAGTGCTTGCACTTCTCTACCTAGTGATGGGGCGGCATCATCACTAACCTAGTTGGGGGTTTGAACTCATCAACCTAGTGAAGGGTTCGTACTTCTCCACCAGGGTGATGAGGCGACATCATCATCAACCTAGTGAGGGGTTTGTGCCTCACTACCTAGGTGATGGGGTGGTATCATCACCAACCTACCAAGGGGTTTGTACTTTGGAAATCTAGCTTAGTCTCTGCTACACATATGATACCCTATATGAGCATGAGTTACTTAAGCATGTTTTACCTTTGCATTGAGCATATATGCCATATTGTTATATTATGCCTATTGCCTATTGTTATGTATTTTGACTATGACGCCTAATTCTTGTTGCATTGCACCCTACATAGTACATTCAAATGTACTGTGCATACTCTTGCTTACAGGATATCACCATGTAGGGAACGGTGCCCAAGTTGATCATCCTCCTCCTCCACGTGGCTAGTTCGATTCTACTCAAGCTAGTTGGTGTGTCCTCCACTTCGGGGACCTTAGTCTATGTTGCTCTTGTTATGTATTGAGACATTCTTCTTTATGTTCTATTTTGACTATGAGGGTGAGCCCGGTTTCTTGTCTTGGCCCCCGCTCTTATCTATATATTAGAGGTGTTTATAGGACATTTTATGTATCTATGCCAAAAGCCTTGACTTTATTGTTCTTGATGTCTATGACATGAAAGTGATTTCTCTTAGCCCCGATCGTCCCACTTTATTATCTCTTGATATTTCTTTTATTGCTTCCGCAACCAAGGATGTGTAATGATGTTCTAAGAGGCTTATTGGGTCCCTTTGGGTTCCCCTTATGCCATGTCGCGTCTAGGCCCTAGGCTTGCGTCGTGATAACTACACACCCTCTAAGTGTTTGATAAAATGTCCGGATGTGATTTCTTTAAGAATTAAAGGTCCAAAGCATGAGATATGATATGAATGATTATACGATGATAAAAAGAGCGTGTGCATATAATACATTCTATATAAAGTGTTGCATTAGACCATGTCCAATTCGGGGGAACTAAGAGTTCAAGTAACCTAGTTGATGGGTTAGTTCCTTAAACACCAGGGTGGTTGGTGAGATTGCTACTAACCTAGTTGAGGGGTTTGTACCTCACACACCATGGTGATGGGTGCATCATCATCAACCTAGTTGAGGGGTTTGTACCCCACATACCAGGTGATGGGTGACATCATTATCAACCTACCAAGGGCTTTGTCTTTTGGAAATCTAGCTTGGTCTCTTGTACACATATGATAGCCTATATAAGCATGAGTTACTTAAGAATGTTTTACTTAAGCATTGATCATACATGCCATATTGTTTTATTATGCCTATTGCCTATTATTATGCATTTTGATTATGATGCTATCTCTTGTTGCATTGCATCCTGCATACTTAGTACATTTAAAGGTATTAACGCATACTCTTGCCTACACGATATCACTATGTAGGAACCGGAGCCCAAGTTGATCATCCTCCTCCTTTACATGGCTAGTTTGGTACTGCTCAAGCTATTTGGTGAGTCCTCTATCCCGGGGACATTTATCTATGTTTCTCTTATTATGTATTGAGACACTCTTCTTTATGCTTTGTTTGGCTATGAGGGCGAGCCCAATTACTTTGTCTTGGCCCCCGATCTTATCATATGTAGTAGAGGTCTTTGTTGGACATGCTATGTATCTAAGATATGAGCTTTGACTCCTTGTCTCTTGGTTATGATGTTATGCAAGCTTTCCCTTTAGTCCCATTGCCCCTATCCTTACTCTTTATGTGTTTTATATGCTTCTGCGGCCAATGATGTGTAATGATAAGTTAAGAGGCTTGTTTGGGGTTCCTTCGGGTTCCCCATTCACTGTGTCACGCCTAGACCTAAGACTTGGATCGTGACAACCCATCAAGTGTTTGATAGAATGTCTTGACAAGGATTTTTGAGTTATTGATGGTCTATTACATGGTGTATAAGTCAAGTGACACTATGATGATTATGAGATTGTATGTACATATTGGATTCACAAAAAATATCTATAGTGTGTTAAGTTGATCACACCTTGTCGGGGAGTGCCATGCCCGTACTATCCTGTTGTGGCGTAGATACCTTAACCATCTTGTCGAGAGGTTCCATGCCCGTACTACCATGTTAAGGGGTATACCTTGACCACCTTATCATAGGGTGACATGCCTGTACTACCATGTTGAGGGGTAGATACCTTGACAACCTTGTTAGGGAGTGCCATGCTCGTACTACCATATTGAAGTGTAGATACCTCGACTACCTCACCACGGGGTTGACATGCCACAGATTCCAAGTAGTATTTGCTTGGTCTATGAAAATGGTCTCTTCCCACACATTTAATCTATATTTGCAAGTTATATGATTTACAAACATGTCTTACCTCAAGCATTGGTCATGCATGCCATATTGATAATATACTTATCCATTGCTTATGACTTTGCATTTTGAATATGTTGCTTTATGTCTTGTTGTATTGCATCCTACATACTTAGTACAATCAAACGTATTAACACATACTCTATGCCTACATGATGTTACCGTGTAGAAACCGGAGCACCTCTCGATCATCCTCCACGTGGCTAGTTTTAGCACTCCAGAAGATAAGCTTTGGTGAGTCCTCAAGTCTGGGGACACTAGTTGTGCTACTCTTACTATTTGATATCTTTTTTTGTTGAACACTTGAGACTACGAGGGTGAGGCCGAAAGGTGTCTTGGCCCCCACTCCTATCTATGTTTAGAGCTATTGTTGGAACAATTGTTGTACTTATGCTTGAGGTTTGACTCTTTTATACTCTATAAATATCGAGACTTCCTATAGTCCCTTGCCTTTATTTATATCTCTTGTTATTGTTATTTTGCTTTCGTAACCAAAGATGTGTAATTGATATACTAAGAGGCTTGTTTGGGATTTCTTCAGATTCCTAATTCGTCGTGTTACATCTAGGCTCTAGACTTGAGTCATGACAAACTTAGTATCGATTAGAGTCTTGTTCATGGTTGTGAAGTGCACCATAACTATGGGTAAGAGGCTGTGAGGCGGTTTAGGAAATGATTCCCTTCTTCGTGATCTATGTCGTGCTATAGAAGTTAAGGTAAGGCTTTTCCTCTAACGAATGTTCTTTGATATTTTAGATCATGCCCATTCTAAGAGGAAGATTAAGGAGAGCCCATTCACCTGAGGACCAACTGGCCCCTCTCGCTCCTCAAGCTCCTTAAGATAGGCGAGTGGCCTATGATGAGTTCTGAGATGCTATCACCATGTTGGCTCATTCTATGACCAACCAAATCAACCAAGGGGCCCAAGCTCCTCATGCTCCTACTCTGGCCTCAAGTGTGAGGGATTTTACTAGGATGAACCCATTGGAGTTCTATGGGTCCAAGGTGGATGAGGATCCTTAAGAATTCATTGATGAGGTGTACAAGGTGTTTTCCATTATGGGGGTTAATTTAGAGGAAAAAGCGGAGTTGGTGATCTACCAACTCAAAGGGGCGGCTCAAACATGGTTTACTCAATGAAAAATGGAGAAGGGGAATGATAATGTTATCTTTAAGAAGAGCTCAAAGCGACATTTCTCAATCGATTCTTTCCTATTCAGCTAAGGGAGGCGAAGATGATGGAATTTACAAATCTAAAGAAAGGGTCTACAAGTGTAAGGGTGTATGCCCTCAAGTTCAGCCAACTCTCCAAGTATGCTCCACAATTGGTTGCCGAGCCAAGGTCAAGGATCAACAAATTTGTGTCGGGTGTATCCGACTTGGTTAATGAGGAGTGCCGTACCGCCATGCTCATAAGTGATATGGATTTGTCCCGCTTTATGACATATGCCAAACAACTAGAGGGTAAAAAGCTTAGAAAAAGTAGAAGTGGTGAGTCTAAGAAGGTGCATTTTGAAGGTGGATTCCAAATTTCCAAGGGTGGCTAGTTTCTTCAAGGCCACAAGTCCCTAGGCCAAGGGTCTTCCAATGCTCCTAATAGAAGGTTTGCTAATGACAACTCAAGGATCCAAAGTGGTGGTTGTGTGGTACATAACCCTATTTGCCAAAGGTGTGGTAGGAACCATAATGGTCTATGTTTGAAGGACTCCAATGCATGCTATGGTTGTGGTGAAGTGGGTCATAAGGTGATTGATTGTCCCCATGCTAGAAACAAAGGTAGAGATGGTCCTCCACAAGGCCAAGGTGCGAATTCGGGTCAAAGGGATAGAGGAGGCCAACAAGGAGGTGCTCCAAGGAAAAATAGATTCTATGCTATTCAAGGGAGACAAGGGGCAGATGAGGTGCCCGACGTCATCATCGTTATGTTAAAGGTTTTTCATTTTGATGTTTATACATTGATAGACCCGAGTGCCACTCTTTCTTTTATTACTCCTTTTGTTACGAAAAAGCTTCATGTTAGTCCTGAATTGTTGTGTGAGCCATATGAACTGTCTGCCCCCGTTGGTGAGTCCATTATTGCTAAAAGACTCTATAGAAATTGTCCCGTGTTCATTTTGCATAAAATCTTGCCTTGTGATTTTGTTGTGTTAGATATGGTGGATTTTGATGTCACTCTTGGGATGGATTGGTTGCATGCATATTATGCTTCTATTGATTGTAGAATCCGTAGAGTTAAATTCCAAGTCCCTAATGAACTCATCCTTGAGTGGGAAAGTTGTGATGTGGTGGTCAAGGGTAGATTCATTTATAGTCTTAAAGCCCCAAAGTTGATTTCTAAGGGCTGTCTCTATCATCTTTTGAGGGTTAGGGATATTGAGTCCAAAGTCTTTCCTATAGAATCACTTCCAGTTGGTCAACGAGTTTCTTGATGTGAAACGACCCCAAAAAGTGCCCAAAAATGTGCCTCGAAAATGTGCCTCAAAAATGCCCATAATAGTAATTTCTATATATCTTAAAATCCATACGTGATATCAAAAATCTGACTTCATATTTATGATCAGAGGACAAAATCAAGTGGAAAATAGCTCTCACACCGATTTTAGAGCAACCGTATCAAAATTTTATTTTCAAAAAAATCCTTATCCAGTGTCAATTCGCGCCCTTGGCGCGATGTGGCCTGGGCGCAGACTAGTGTTATTTTTGTTCCAGTTTTCTATTTTGGTCCAAGGCCTTAAGTCTTGGGCCTATGCCTCCCTATGCATAAAAATACCTACACTTAGTCATTTTTCAACCACATATCATTCAAGACGTTCTCCAAAACCCTCTCAAACACTTAGTCAAATATTTCACTCAGAATCAAGTGTTCCAAACTCATTTCAGATCTGAAGGAATTCATTCAGGCTTCAAGTTCTCAATCAAGTCTTCATCAAGGAATTCTCCAAAGTTGAGGTATGTGGGTCTTAACCATTGGGTTATTTTATCTATGGTGCCCAACCTTCCATTTCATGTAAATTACATGTTTTCAAGATTGATTTACTTATTCGTATTCTTACTATGAAGTTGATTATGAACTATGTTGGGGTTTCATTAAAGTGTGACTGGTTAATCATATTTTGAGCTATGAATCTATGATCTATTTTGATATTTGATGAAGTGTTCAATGTATATTGCATGAAGGTGTTACCAAGTGTTGGTGGGTTGATTTACATTAAGTTTTCTTCCATGATTTCACCCTTGAATTGTATGATTTTGAACTAGCATTACATACCCACCATGTATATGATAAAATGTCCATTTTAGGGTTCTTGAGTTATTGATGATCTAATGCATGACCTGTGAGTCAAGTGACATTATGATTATCAAAGTAATGTATGAATGTGTTGATTTCATGAAAAGTATCTATAGTATTGCAAGTTGACCACACCTTGTAGAGGGGGTGCTATGCCTCAATCACCTTGTCGGGAGGGGGAGGGGGAGGTGCTAGGACCGTCTACCATGTTGAGGGGTATATACCTTGACCACCTTGTAGGGGGGTGCTAGGCTCGTACTACCATGCTGAGTGATATATGCCTTGACTACCTTGTCAGGAGTGTGCTAGGCCCTTACTACCAATTGAGGGGTAGGTACCTCAATCACCTTCCAAGGGGGTGCTAAGCCTTGGATTCCAAGTACTAAGTTGCTTGGTTTATGATGTTGGTCTCTTCCTACACATGTTACCATATAAGCATATTTTACTTCAACCATTGTTCATACATGCCATGTTGCTAATATGTCATCTCTTGTTTATATATATATGCACTTTGGTTATGCTGCCTATCTCTTGTGCATTGCATCTTACAAACTTAGTTTATCCAAATGTACTAACGCATACTCTATGCCTACATAATATTACCATGTAGGAACTGAAGCTCCACTTGATCCTCGTCCTCCTCCACATGGCTTGTACTAATCTCTTGAAGGAAGTTTGGTGAGTACTCAACTCCAAGGACAATAGCTATTGATCTTATGTTATGTATAGACTCTCTTGATCTTTGTTTAGATGCTCATGACTATGAGGGTGAGCCCGGAAAGTTTTCTTAGCCACCGCCCAATCTACGCTAGAGGTGTTGTTGGACAAATTATGTAATTATGCTTTAAGCTTTGACTCTTTGATGATTTAAGCTATAAAAGACTTCCCTTAGTTCCTTTATCCTTATTTATACTCGTTATTGTTGTTTAATTGCTTCTGCAACCAAGGATGTGTAAATGATATTCTATGAGGCTTGTTTGGGATCCCTTCAATTTCCCATTCGTCGTGTCACGTCTAAGCCCAGGGCTTGGGTCGTGAAAAACTTGGTATCAGGGCACTAGGTTGTTATTGGTCCTTGGCATCCAACACACTACGTCGATTAGAGTCTTATTCATGGTTATGTAGTGCACCATAACTATGAGTAAGAGGCTATGAGGCATTTTAGGAAATGTTTCCCTTCTTCTTAATCCTTGTCGTACTATATAAGTTAAGGTAAGTCTTTCCCCTAATGAATGTTTTTTGCTATGCTAAATCATGCCTATCCCAAAGGAAGAAAATCCTGCACTCCCAAAGGACAACCGGCTCATGAAGAGTTATGGGATGCTATTGCCATGCTAGCTCAAGCCATGACTAATCAAATCAACCAAGGGGCCCAAGCCCCTCATGCTCCTACTTCGGCATCTAGGGTAAGGGACTTCATGAGAATGAACGCACCGGAGTTCTATGGGTCTAAAGTGGATGAAGATCCTTAAGACTTTATTGATGAAGTATACACAGTTTATCCATTATGGGTGTTAGATCGGAGGATAAGGCAGAGTTGGCGGCTTACTAACTCAAGGGGGGTGGCCCAAATATGGTTTACCTAATGGAAGGAGGAGAAGGAAAATAATTATGTGATCATTTGGGAGGAGTTTAAGGCGGTATTCTCAATTAGTTCTTTCCCACTTGAGCTAAGGGAGGCCAAAATGAAGAAATTCATGAATTTGAAGTAAGGGTCCATGCGTGTGAGGGAGTATGCCCTCAAGTTCAACCAACTCTATAAATAATCTCCATAATTGGTGGCCAAGATAAGGTCTAGAATGAATAAGTTTGTGATGAGTTTATCCGATTTGGTGAATGAGGAATGCCGTGTCACTATGTTAATTGGTGATATGGACTTGTCCAGCCTCATGACTATGCCGAACAATTGCAGGGGGAAAAGTTGAGATAGAGGAGAGGTAATGAGGCCAAGAGGACCCATTTGGAAGATAGTTCCAAGGTCCCAAGGGTGGCCAGTTTCATCAAGGCCAAGGGTCTTCACATGCTCCTAATAGGAGGTTTGCTAATGATGACCCAAAGTGTCCAAGGTGGTAGTGTGGTGGTGCCTAATGCTATGTGCCCAATATGTGGTAGAGGCCATTATGGGCCATATGTTTGAGGAACACCGATGCCTGCTATAGTTATGGAGGAGTGGGTCACAAGAAGATTGATTGCCCTCATAATCAAAACAAGGTAGAGATGGTCGTCCACAAGTCTAGGGTGCAAATGCGGTTCCTTTGGGAAGGGCAGTTCAGCAAGGTGGTGCCCCAAGGCACAATCAGTTCTATGCTCTTCAAAGGAGACAAAGGGTAGATGAGGTGCCAGATGTCATCACCGGCATGTTAAAAGTCTTTGATTTTGATGTGTATGCATTGATAGTCCCGGGTGCCACTCTTTCTTTGGTTACTCCTTTTGTTGCCAAAAAGTTTCATGTGGAACTCGAATTGTTGTATGAGTCTTATGAGGTTTCTACTCCTATTGGTGCATCCATTGTTGCTAGAAGGGTCTATGGAAATTTCTCATTTTCATTTTGGATAAAATGTTGCCTTGATTTTGTTGAGTTGGATATGGTGGGTTTTGATGTCATTCTTGGGATGGATTGGTTGCATGCATATTATGTCTCTATTGATTGTAGATCCCATAAGGTCAAATTCTAATTCCCTAATGAACCCATCCTTAAGTGGTAGAGTCATGATATGGTGGTCAAGGGTAGGTTTATTTCTTGCATTAAAGCTTAAAAGTTGATTCCTATGGGTAGGCTAGCATATGTTGTTGATGGGGGCAAGGAGGTGGCTAGAGAGGTTCATTGGTTGGCTATATTGGGAGTTAGGTTGGAGAAGGTTGATAATGGTGGTATTGTGGTTGTTGATGGCTCTAAGTCTTCTTTGATTGAGGAGGTGAAGGCAAAGCAATATCTTAACCCCGCTTTGTTAGAATTGAAGGCCTTGGTGAGAGATGGTACGGTGGAGGTTTTCTCCCAAGGGGGAGATGGTGCCTTTAGGTACCAAGGTAGATTGTGTGTGCCTTGTAGTGATGATTTGGGAAAGTATATTCTTGATGAGTCTCATGATTCTTCCCATTCTATTCACCCAGGTTCTATCAAGATGTATAGAGATTTGAGGGAAGTGTTTTGGTGGGGTGGCATGAAGAGGGACATTGCTAAGTTTGTATCCGATTGCCACAATTGCAAACAAGTCAAAGCCAAACATAAGGCCGGGTTGCCTAGCCCAAGATATAGAGATTCCTACTAGGAAGTGGGAGGAAATCGACATAGATTTTATGGCTGGGTTGCCTTAGACTAAAAAGGTTTTTGACTCCATTTGGTTTGTGGTTGATATAATCACAAACTCGGCTAATTTCCTATCGGTTAATACTACATATGGTTCCAAAAATTATGCTAAGTTGTATATTCATGAATTAGTTAGATTGTATGGGGGGCCTATGTCTATCATATCGGATCATGGTGCTCAATTCACTTCTCACTTTTGGAGGTCCTTCCAAAGAGGTCTTGGTACCAAGGTAAAGCTTAGTATGGCCTTCCACCCTCAAACGAATGGCCAAGTTGAAAGAACTATCCAAACACTTATGGATATGCTTAGAGTTTATGTTTTAGAGTTTCAGGGTAGTTGGGATGATCATCTTCCACTCATTGAGTTTGCTTACAATAATAGCTATCATTCTAGCATTGGCATGGCTCCTTTTCAGGCTCTCTATGGTAGTCGTTGTAGGTCCTCGATTAGATGGTTTGAGGTAGGGGAGATGGCTTTGTTGGGTCCGAATCTAGTTATGAAGGCCATGGAGATGGTAAGGTTGATAAGTGAAAGGTTGAAAACAGCCCAAAGTTGTCAAAAGTCCTATGCCGATGTAAGTAGAAGGGATCTTGAATTAAAGATTGACGATTTAATCTACTTGAAGGTCTCACCCATGAAGGGTGTGATTCATTTTGGAAAGATAGGTAAAGTGAGTCCAATATTTTTTGGTCCTTATAGTGTGTTGAGGAGGTTTTGTAAGGTGTCCTATGAGTTGGAGTTGTCCAATGACATGAATATGGTTCATCCGGTCTTCCATGTGTCCATGTTGAGGAAGTGTGTGCGTGACCTAAGTGCTATTGTGCATCTTGATGTTGTGGGTGTTGTTGAAGACAATTTAACATATGAAGAGGTTCCGGTTGAACTTTTGGATAGACAAGTGAAGAGGTTGAGGAACAAGGATGTTGCTTCCGTCAAGGTACTTTGGAGAAATTAACAAGTTGAAAATGCCACATTGGAAGCCGAGGCAGATATGAAAAAGCAATATTCCTAATTCTACTCAAGCCTAAGGTACTAATTCTAAGTCCCCTATGTGATTTTAAGTCTTATTTATAAACCCTTATGTCATTGCATGCATTCATGTTTATGTTGACAAGTTTATGGTTATTTTGGCACTTACGTTGAGATTTTTGAAAATGATGTTTAAGTGCATTTTTGCATTCTTGTTGGGGTTTATCCCTTCATGATTATCCTTCATATATACGTTTCTTTGACATTCGAGGATGAATGTTCACAAGGGGGAGATATTGAAACGATCCCAAAAAGTTCCTGAAAATGTGCCTCGGAAATACCCATAATCATAATTTCCATCTATCTCAAAATTCGGGAGTGATATCAAAAAATCTAACTTTATATTTGTGATCAAGGGGCGAAATTGAGTGGGAAATAGGTCTAACCCCTATTTTTGAGCAACCATATCAAAATTTTATTTTTCAAAAAAATCCATATCTAGTGTCGATTCGCGCCCTCGGCGTGACGTGGCCAGGACGCGGCTAGTGTTATTTTTTCTCCAGTTTCCTATTTCAGTCCAAGGCCTTTAAGTCTTGTTCCAATGCCTCTCATTGCTTAAAAACACCTATACTTAGTCATTTTTCAACCCTATATCATTCAAGGCGTTCTCCAAAACCCTCTCAAATAGTTTGCCAAATATTTCACTCAAAATCAAGTGTCCCAAACTTATTCTGAATCTTAAGGAATTCATTCAAGATTCAAGTTCTCAATCAAATCTTCGCCAAGGAATTCTCCAAGTTGAGATATGTGGGTTTTAACCATTGGGTTCTTTCACCCATGGTGCCCAACCTTTCAGTTTATGTAAATTACATGTATTCAAGATTGATTTACTTTTGGGTATTCTTACTATGAAGTGATTATGAACTATGTTGTGATTTCATAAAAGTGTGACTGTCTAAACGTATTTTGAGCTATGAGTCTATGATCTATTTTGATATTGGATGAAGGGTTTCAATGTATATTGCATAAGGGTGTTACCAAGTGTTGGTGGGCTGATTTACATTAAGTTTTCTTTCTTGATTTCACTCTTGAATTGCATGATTTTGAATTAGCATTACACACCCACCAAGTGTTTGATAAAATGTCCGATTTAGTGTTCTTCAGTTATTGACGATCTAATGCATGACCTATGAGTCAAGTGACTTTATGATGATGAAAGTAATGTATAAATGTGTTGATTTCATGTAAAGTATCTATACTGTAGCAAGTTGACCACACCTTGTTGAGGGGGGGGGCTATGCCTTAATCACCTTGTCGGGAGAGGGGTGTTAGGCCCGTACTACTATGTTGAGGGGTATATACCTTGACCACCTTGTCGGGGGCTGCTAAGCTCGTACTACCATGTTGAGGGGTATATACCTTGACTACCTTGTCGGCGGATGCTAGGCCCATACTACCAATTGAGGGGTAGATGCTTCAATCACCTTTCAAGGGGGCGCTAGGCCTTGTATTCCATGTACTAAGTTGCTTGATCTATGATGTTGGTATCTTCCTACACATGTATTATGTTACAATATAAGCATATTTTACTTCAAGCATTGTTCATGCATTCCATCTTACTAATTGTCATCTCTTACTTATATATATGCACTTTGATTGTGTTGCCTATCTCTTGTTGCATTGCATCCTACATACCTAGTACATTCAAACATACTGATGCATACTCTATACCCACATGATATTACCATGTAGCAACCGGTGCTCCACTTGATCATCCTCCTCCTCCACGTGGCTAGTACTATCTCTTGAAGCAATTTTGGTGAGTCATCAACTCCAAGGACAATAACTATTGATCTTATGTTATGTATAGACTCTCTTATCTTTGTCTAGATGCTTATGACTATGAGGGTGAGCCCAGAAAGTTGTCTTGGCCCCCGTCCAATCTATGCTTGAGGTGTTGTTGGACAAGTTATGTAATTATCTTTAAGCTTGGTCTTTTTGATGATTTAAGCTAAGACAGACTTCCCTTAGTCCCTTTGTCCTTATTTATACTCTTTATTGTTGTTTAATTGCTTCCGCTACCAAGGATTTGTAAATGATATGCTAAGAGGCTTATTTGGGATCCCTTCGGGTTCCCATTCGCTGTGCCACGTCTAGGCCCTACGCTTGGGTCGTGACATGATGTCTTTCCCAATGAGCTTCTCGATTTTCCTCCCAAAAAGGAAATAGACTTTGGTATAGACCTCATTCCCGACACTCAACCATTTCTATTCCCCCTTACCATTTGGCCCCGACAGATTTGAAAGAGTTGAAGGATCAATTGAGAGATTAGTTGGAGAAGGGTTTTATAAGGCCTAGTAAATCACCTTGGGGTGCACCGATGTTATTTGTGAAGAAAAAAGATGGTTCTCTTAGAATGCACATTGATTACCAGCAATTTAATAGAGTCACCATAAAGAACAAGTACCCTCTACCAAGGATTGATGACCTTTTTGATCAACTTCAAAGGGCTAGTCACTTTTATAGGAGTGATCTCCGGTTCGGGTATCATCAAGTGAAAGTGAGGGGGTGTGACATTCCCAAGACGACTTTCTGGACAAGGTATGGGCATTTTGAGTTTATGGTTATGTCTTTTGGGCTGACTAATGCATAGGCTATATTTATGGATCTTATGAATAGGGTCTCAAACCCTACCTTGACGTTGATCACTTGAGGGTATTGTTACAATTCTTGAGAGAGGAGAAGTTGTATTTAAAATATGAAAAATGTGAGTTTTGGTTGAAATAGGTTGTGTTTCTTGGGCATGTGGTGTCAGTTGATGGCATTAGGGTAGATCCTAAAAGGACGGAGTAGAAATTGGCCTAGATCTTTGACTCCATCAGATAGTAGAAGTTTCTTGGGCTTGGTGGGTTATTACCGAAGGTTTGTAAATGGCTTCTCTTCTACTGCTTCTCCTATGACTAAGTTGGACCAAAAGAAGGCGAAATTTGTGCGGACCAATGGGTGTGAAAAGAGCTTCCAAACTTTGAATGATAAGCTTGTCTCCATTACTATCTTGTCTCTATCAGAATGGTTGGAGGGATTTGTTATGTATTGTGATGCCTCAAGAATTGTCTTAGGGTATGTTTTAATGCAAAGTGGTAAGGTGATATCATATGCCTCTAGACAACTTAAGGTGCATGAGAAGAATTATCCTACCTATGATCTTGAATTGGAGGCCGTGGTATTTGCTTTGAAAGTTTTGCGTCACTACTTGTATGGGGTTCATGTTGATGTGTTCACCGATCATAAAGTCTCCAATATGTGTTCACCCAAAAAGATGTTAACTTGAGACAAAGAAGGTGGTTAGAGCTCCTTAAAGATTATGACATGAGTGTGCATTATCACCCCAGCTAAGCTAATATTGTGGCTGATGTTCTAAGTAGGGTGTCTATGGATAGTATAGCTCATGTTGATGATGTGGCAAGGAGGTGGCTAGAGACGTTCATCAGTTGGCTAGATTGGGGGTTAGGTTGGAAGAAGTTGATAAGGGGGGTGTATTGGTTGTGGATAGTTCTAAATCTTCTTTGATTGAGGAGGCAAAGGCAAAACATGATCTTGACCCTTCCTTGTTAGAGTTGAAGGCCTTTGTGAGAGATGGTAAATTGGAGGTTTTCTCTCTAGGGGGAGATGGTGCATTTAGTTACCAAGGTAGATTGTATGACTAAAGGCGGTCTCTTATTCTTACACCAGTGCATAGTTTCATTTGGGTTGCTACTTCATATATAGTATTTCCTGCCTTACATATTCAGTATATTATCTTGTACTGATGTCCCTTACGGGGGACCTGCATTTCATGCTGTAGGTACATGTGCTAGTAGATCTCCCCAGTAGGAGTATAGGACATCCAGTTGCGGATACCAAGCTCCAAGTTGCTTCGGGGCTTTGTTTGTGTCTAGAGCTTATATATTTATATTGTATAGTTAGTTGAGGCGGGGCCTGTCCCAACCCTTGTTAGATACTTTTCCTTATCTAGTGGCTTTGAAGACTATGTAAATTAAAGTGTGGTCATGTCTCGTACTTTAAACACCGTGGCCCCAATGGCCTTGCCATATGCATTCCCTTTTGGCTTGTTATTGCTGTTTATTTTCTTAAAAGCATGTCAAAGGTCAAAATCCATTATAATATGTGCAGAGAGCGCATAGATATAGGTTGGTTCTCTCGGGCCTTATTAGCAACGGGTGCCAGTCCGCCTTAATGGGGCTTTGGGCGTGACATAGGTCGTTTTCACTTCCCTAGTATAAATGTTGTTTCTGTGAGTGTTGTAGTTAGATGATTTGTGTATTTCATTATGACCATATGCTTCATGTTGATTAACCTGCCAAACCCTTGTCAACATTAGAACTTAAGGATATGGGTGTGTGTTATATTATGCAAATTCATGATACCTCTAGTAGTAGCTGTATTGAATTCTCTTTGAATCCCCATGAACTATTATATTGTGGTTCTTGGGTGTTCAAGAGATTGGTTGTGCTTGGGTATAATTTGAATGAGATTGGGATTGTGTTTGACTGGGGGATATTATATGATTGTAGTGACATAGTCAAATTGGGTTTTAATCGCGTATTTAGAGTGATATGCTGCTTCTATATTGATTACTACAGATGATTTGTGCTTCTTGTAGGAAGGTTTTAGGCATCACAAATACCTTTTGTTTTCTGCTATGAGGACTCACTAATAGGTCACCCTACGAGTCATAGTGGCCCCTCGTAGGAGGCAAAAATTACCTGTGATTCCATAACACTTACCATACGAGGCCCATCTAATACTCATAGTATCAGCTACGAATCGTAGTAGGGGACTGGTTGGACCTGCCTTGTTCTGAATGTTATTTTGTTCCCTATAACAAGCCCAGGGTATGACTCGTAGGTCAACCTATGAGTCATATCTAATCCTCGTATTTGCAATTAGATCGTTAATTTTCAAGCACCTTAGCACTACAAGGCTATTGTACGACTTGTAGGACACTATACGAGTTGTACCTGTGCCTCGTACTTGCAGATTTGCAACTGATTCAGTGCACTGTGTTTATGTTTTCTTGTATTGGTTTTGTTACTCTTTATTGATTTATCTTTGTGGTTCCTATTGGATTCAAATATTATGGTGCTCATTGTGTATTATGGGGTTTAAGTTTTAGGTCTCATGGCTTTGAAAAGTAGAGAAAAGGCTATTGAAGCTTTCGGAAGGTGATTAGTGGATGAGGCATCCGAAATTGAACAACCGGAAGGCTCTGTGGAAGTCCACAGAGTCAAGATAGACCCTGAGGCAAATGTTCCTCAAACCCAAGCCTGCGCTGCACAAGTGCCAGTAGTGGTCGATAGTCCCTCCCAGTCTGAGGAGGAGGGCAATGGTGATGGGTCTGAGAGCAGCTCACCACAGATGACTCCCACACACATCGAGACAGATTCTAAGGAGGGGTCACTAGCTCAACAGGAGGAAGAAGAGTCACAGCCCCTGGCTGACCTAAGATGGGGGATTCCGGGAATGAAGGCGATCTACGATAAAAGATTAGAGCTAAAAGGGCGAGGAAAACCTGTCAGGCAGTTCCATGAGGAGTCAAGGTTAAATGAATTTGTCTTGGGCAGGGTACTGGGTCGGATGCAGAGACTAACAGACTCGTACTCCGATGGACTTCGCAGCGATTGGGCAAATATGCCCTTAGTTGGCCCGAGAGTTTTATGCGATGTATTATGCTACTTTCCTCCGAGGCCTACCCAATAATAAGAAGGCTATTAATCAGCCTAGACTAAGAGTAGTTCTATTCAGGGGTTGGAGAGTTGATATTTTTGAGGAGAGCATTCGACGGGTTCAGTTTCGGGCCCAACTACAGAGTGCCTCATTTTATCGCAGAGTATAATAGTAGAATTTCAAAGATGGTGAAAGCGGTGAATTAAAAGGATGTTGGAGTCAAAATTGAGCTACTTCGGTGGATAGCCAGCTAGATATTCCAGGAGGGTTTTGAGCCTACGTGGGTCACAAACCATGTTGATCAAATTGTGAAAGCCCACCTCTCCTTCTGGACAATGTTTTGATAGTCTATTATCCGTTGACACATCAGGCTGGAGTTTACGAATAATGTGATTACCTTGGAGCGAGTAGTACTACTAGCCAGTATCTTAGCTGGTTAGAGATTGATTCGGCCTGAGTCATGGTAGAGCAGATCCGCGAGGAAGCAATCTGCACTCAACATGCATTGTCGTTCCCCATCTTGATACATAAATTGTGCAATGCGACTGGTGTGCATGTTTCTCTCTACTTGGACCCTCATGTGGAGGTCGTGTGTACCCAGGATCCCAATATGATCAAGGCTGACAAGAACCCAGTAGCCCTACAAAGAGCAGTCCTACCGCCCATCCCAAATCCATTCCTGGTTGAGCCTCAGACTTAGGAACCGACTCTAGCCACCACCAGCACTACTCCAGCTATCGCAGATCCATCTCCAATTGTTCAGATCGAGGAGATGCCATCTTCTATCACACCTGCACTAGCACCTTCTAGTATACAAGCTTATTCTTTAATGTCTGCTATTGCTTTTCAGGCATTGGTGCCCAGATTAGCCAGAACGAGTTCAGGCTGTACACTTTAGAGAGTCAGATTAGACAATGGGTTCGCGAGACCGTACGGGACCCAGAGAATAGGGCAAAGGTATTCGCCCATAATTTGATAGATCAGAGGGTTAGAGCGTTGGATGCCCGAGTAGATGCCTTCGAGGAGAGAGTCTAGAGGAGGCTTGAGGATGCTCATCCTGCTAACATGAGTGCTTGGGAGGAGTTGGCCAAATTCAAGGCCGACTTGTTGTAGACATTAGCAGCCTCGATTATTCTCCCGTAGGTGGCACCAGTAGGTGATGAGGTTTTTGACTGGCTAGCTGACCACCAACATATCCATGGGAAGAGGCCCCTCGAGATTGATGACCTAGTGATGATCCAGAAGTGGCCTAGACCTGATGAGACTGCAGCACTGGAGGAGGAGCTGATTCCAGAGGAGGTGGTGCAGGAGTTCCTAGTTCTAGCAGCCATAAGGAGAGGCCGGGAGAGGCGGATAGTACAGGGAGAGAGTAGTTCATAGCCAGCTGCATCCCATACCACCGAGGAGAGAATAGAGGCCCAGAACCCCCAAGACTAGATAGATACCGATGCTTTAGCACCAAATGTTTGATATTTTGACCCCATCCCTTACTTGCTATCTATGGATACTTTGTCCTTATTTCAGACAATATCTTCTTTTTGTTCATATTTAGGATACTTTTGAATGCTTTGTTTTGAATGTTGTTTTTAAATATGTTTGGTTTTGAATTGTTGGTTTTTAGTATGTGTGTGTATGTGTATATGTTTTAGTTATTTGGTTTTAATATATGATTTTACTTTGAGGACAAAACATTTTCTTTTGGTGGGGTGTGAAAAGTTATGGATTAAGGTGAAGCTTGAATAACATCGAGTCTATAACTTCCCCTATTTTGATCCCAAGGTTCTCTTGTCACGTTTCTTTTTCCTTATGGATGTTTTAATTTCTATTGAACCAACATATTTAGGTAGTGTAGATAGTTTGTAGCTATATAGTAGTTATGATCTTTTGGCATATATACAATCTTGAAATGCTTTAATGTTTTGAAAATTTGGTGCCCTTGAAAATTTTTAGATTGTTGGTTATTAGTGCAATCATGCATATTGAGTATCTGGTAATGTTTTCTCTAATAGTAAGAAGGCAAGTTGATGCTTGAAGCATGACCTGTGAGTCTATACTTTATTGTGTGCGATGCCATGTGTGTTGTGAGCTTATTTTGCCGCATTCATATATCATGTGTTGACTTAGAAAATACCTTATTATTCTAATAGTGGATTGGTGATGTGATTGACTTGGAAAGGATCTTAGGTCTTTGTTCTTTTAATAAGCCCACTTTGCCTAAATGACCTGCCAAATGTGATAGTTGACCCCTTGCTCTAATTGTTTGAGCCTCTCATGCACCCATTCTTTCTAGACACCTAGCTAGATTATCCTTGTTTTATGGAATACCTTAATATTGGCCTTGATCTATCCTTGAACATGTAAACCTTGATTCATGCTAAAGGCCTAAGTTAAGGGTGGGTACAAATAGTGACCTTAGTTTAGGGAATAGATATTGTGTGCTTCACCTCAAGCTAAATGCCTAAGTTGAGGGTGGCCTTTATTGTGGTAAGTGATGAAAATAAGGTGGTTAGTTGGGAAAGAAAGAAAGAAATGAAAAGTAATGAGCCTGGTGAGATAAAGAAAAGAAAAGTGCCTTGGATTGAAGAGAATAGCATAAATGAGTTCAAAATAAGGCATAGCTGAAAAAGAGAAAGAAAGCACCCGGGAAAGTGCTTTAAAAGGGAGAATAAGGGAAGATTCAGTGAAAATGGTTGAGTTATGATGGTAAAAGTGTTGAGGAACATGGTTCAAGGATAGTTTTTAGTCACTACTTGCCTAAAATACCATACCAAAGACCCATGAGCCTATGTTACAAGCTATTAAACCTAAAGTGATCTGAATTCAGTTTGTCACTAATCCGAAAGTTGAGTATAGAGGCAAGCCTATGGTGTTAGTCATTTTGCATAAATTTCATTTCTGAGTGTGAGGATGTTGCACAGTCCCTGAATTTTAAATGCTTTTGAGTGATTTAGAGGGACTTCTTTTCTGTGAGGGAATTTACATTGCCATGATTGCTATATGACTAACCCTGGTGATTGTGGATGGTTGATACTCTTTTGCTTGTCATAGTTGGATTACTAGATACATCTTTGTGTTTTGGTTTGCTTAGTTGCTTTACAATCAGGTTTTGAAAACAAAGGTTGGGTACCTGAATTAGAGTAAATAATGTATATACCATTAGAGTAGCCACTATGTGTTTCTCATTGTCTACTTAGATTGAGTTGTCGCTTAAGGATAAGCAATAGTTCTAAGTTGAGGGTATTGACGTGTTGTCAAAATACAACACATTTGGTGCCTAAAACAAGGGATTTTGTGAGTTCTTAATGCAACTTTTTATGGGTTTTATGTGTTTTTGTGTTGATTTTGCTGAAAACACAGGTTGGCATGATTTTGAGAGAAAGTTATAGATTTTACTGAAGTGCAGGACATACGATCCTACCTATGAGTCGTTGTCCAAGCTGCGAGTCATAAGGTGATCTTGTAGCAAGAAACAGTGAGGAAAAATTAGAAATCTGCTAAGTGGAAGTCAGCCTTACGAGGCCACTATGAGTCTTAGGTCTCACTATGACTCGTACAGAGGGTTCGTAGTAAGAAACAGAGAGCTAAAAGTTTGGACCAAGAACTAAAGGCCTGGACTATGAGAGAAACATACGAGTTGTAGCCCAAGCAATGACTCGTATCAGTGGATCATGATAGTCAGGTCTGGAATGCAAATTGCCCAATACGAAACCCTGACTACAACTCGTAGGTCACCCTACGAGTCATACCTGCGAGACGTACCTACTGCCAACTATCTTTTTAATTGAGAACCCACTTTTGTGGATTGCAAGAATCACATTGTACTCATTTTCCATCTATAAAGCTTGTGGTTTGCAACTTGTGGTGTTCTTGTTCTTCATTAGCTTGGGTAAATTCTCAACTATGACTTTTATTTGCATTATTGTTGATTTTTCCTTAGCCATGAGTAGCTAAGCACCCACAACTTAGGGTTGTGAGAACTATGGGTAGCTGACTTGAAATAACCTAGGCTTGGTACATTTCTTTGGTTGGGGTTTTGCATGCATTGTTTATTTCCTTTATTATGATTGATGTTTGGTGGTGGCCAACACCAAGCCCTACCTACTGTCACAATCCCGACCAAGGTAGTGATGAATAAGAAAAGGGAAGTAGATGACAGAATTCAATTGATGTATTCTTGTCTAATCAACCAAACCTGACCAGGGGGAGGTTGACTGGGATAATGGGTAACAGTTAGTTGGCACACCATGGTTGCCGACCAAGCGCCATGGTAAAATTAGACCTTCACCTTCACAAGAGGTCTTGAAGAATCTAAATTATCATCCTACATGCAAATTCCCAATTAGAGTTATGTTGTCTAGGGTAATTGAGTCAACAAACTATGGTGAACACAATTCCCGAGTTATCCCCAAAATTTGAGTGTTTTCTCGCATTGTTAGTATAGTTTTTACTTTTAGTTTTGTTCTTAAATCACAACCCCCCTTATTTAGAGATTTTAGTTATTGATACTCGAAATGATTGATAGTGAATTCTTGTAGTCAAGCCCTGTATTCCCTATGGATTCGACCCTAACCTCACGTTAGGTTAATTAATGATAGCGACCGCTTTCAGATTGGAGCGTGAACATCAGTCAGTGGCATGCCTTGGAGTCCAAGGGATAGTTTGCTTGGGCTATGATGATTATAGTCTCTTCCTACACATGTAACCTATATTTGTAAGCTATATGATTTACAAGTATGTTTTACCTCAAGCATTGATTATACAGGCCATTTTGATATTATACGTATCCATTGCTTATAATTATGCATTTCAACTATATTGCCTATGTCTTGTTGCATTGAATTTTGCTCACATGGTATATTCAAACGTACCAGTGTATACTTTATGCCTAGATAATGTTACCATGTAGGAACCAGAAAACCTCTCGATCATCCTTCACATGACTAGTTCAGTGCTTTGGAGATATGCTTCGGTGAGTCCTCAAGTCCGAGGACGCTATCTATGTCACTCTTGTCCTTTTTTTTATTTCCAGTATGTTGAACACTTGATACTATGAGGGTGAGCCCGGAGAGTGTCTTGGACCCTGCTCCAATCTATGTTTAGAAGTGTTGCTGGAACAATTGATGTATTTACGCTTTGAGTTAACTCTTGAATATTTTATGATTTTCCAAGACTTCCTTTAGTCATTATATCTCTTGTTGTTGTTTATTTTGCTTCCGCGACCAAGGATGTGTGTATGATATGCTAAGAGGCTTGTTTGGGGTCCCTTCTGGTTCTTATTTTCCATGTCACGTCTAGATCCTAGGCTTGGGTCGTGAAGGGGAGAGGGGTTGCAATGTTCAACAAGAAATTAAACTAAACTAACTAAAGAAGGAGATAATCCATAACAGAGAGAAACTTGGGAATTGTGTTTCCCATGATTTACGAACTCAATATCTCTGGATAACCCAATTCTCGACTAGAGTATAGCATGTAAGATAGTAATTTAAGTTCATTATGCCCTTTGGTAAAAGGTGAGAGGCAAATTTTACTATGTGACTTGGCCCATCTCCATAATGTGCAATACTAACCACTACCTATAGTCCCAGTCAACCTCCCCTTGGTGTAGTTCGGTTGATTAGACGAGAACACATCATTGAATTCTGTTAATCAATCTCTTTTCCTATTATCATCATTTGGATTGGTAAGGTAACACTAGGCAAGTTCTAATATTTGCCACCACTAGAAAACATGCAAAACGAAGAGAATTGATTAATACATGTAAATACCCATTCCAAGAATTACAATTATTCGAGTTTATTTGGTTAGATCTTCATGGTCCCACAACCCCAATATGTGGATTTACCTACTCATGCTATGGGTAGATGAAGAAATCATGAATTGAGAAAACATAATCAATAACTTACCCAATTGAATTGAAAAAAAGCAAATGCAAAATGTATTGAGAATCACAACATTTGAAGATACAATGAATGCACAAGTGTATTCTTCCTCGAGATTGAAGTCTGCAAATACAAAACCCTAAAAATACTTTCTAATCACGTTCTCTACTAAACTCCTATCAAAATTAACCTAAAAACCACTATTCATAATATTTACAAACAAGTCTTTAAAAAATAGAAAAACTGGTCGACGACTTTGTATGACAGGTATTTACGACTCGTAAATTGATTTACGAGTCATGATCGAAGTCTCGTATTCAGCTCTTGAGATCTTGGACTTCACTGCATGAATCCACTTTATGAGTCATAGAGTGATTCATGACTTGTATTGAACTCTCATAGACTTCACCTGCATCAACAGATCCTTTACTAGAACGCACTGGAATTCTCCATGAAACCACTCTGTATGACTCGTAGAGTGATCTATGACTCATCAAGAGCTCTCGTATAGGTGAACTTCAGAAATCAAACTTCAATGGAAATCTTCATGGAACACACTCTACGAACAGAATCCTCTACGACTGGTAGAGGGTCCCATAAACCATAAAAATAAGAAAAGTCTACATTTTTGCACCAATAATCATGCCAACCTGCTTTCCTGCAAACTAAACACCAAAAACACATAAAAACCATAAATGTCGCATTGAGAACACACTAAATCCTACGTTTTAATTATCAAATGTGTTGTATTTTGATAGCTCATCAACACCCTAATCTTAAAATTGTTGCTTGTCCTCAAGCGATGACTCAATCTATATAGACAATATAGCAACACACAGACCTCAAACTGGCATACATCATATACAATACAAACTCAGGTACCCACACTAGCTTTTCAAAATAAGATCAGATAACTGTCTAGCAAACGAAAACATACTAGTGCATTTGACAACACAACTATGACAAGCAAGGGAATATCAACAGTCTACAATCACTGAACAAGTCAAATGCTAACAATGCAATGCAAATGCCCTCACAGAAAGAAGTCCCATTTTTGACACTCAATGATTATTTCACATTTAGCTTTGGGACTATGAAAACACACCCACTCTCATTAAAGATATTCATGCATCATGACTAATATCATAGGCTTGCTCCTATACTTATGACTCAGATTTTTCAACCAACTGTACTAGGATCACTTTAGGACTTTCTAGGCTTGTAGCGTAGGCTCAGAGGACTTTGGTATGCCATTTTGGACAAATAGTGACTAAAAGCCATTCTTGAACTATGTTGTCAACACTTTCACCTTACCAACTCAAATATTTTCACCTTATTTTCCCTTTTTCCATATTCACGTTTTCTCGGGTATTTTCTTCTCATTTTTTCAATCTTCTACCTTATTTTTACACTTCATTTGGCTTTTAATCTCAATCCAAGGCATCTTTTCTCTTTTTCTTACATCGGGTACATGATTTTCTTCTTTTCCTCCTTATTCCCAACCCACCACCTTATTTTTGTGATTTTACCCCTACACCGGCCACCCTCAACTTAGGCTGTTAGCTTGTATTGAAGTACACAATATCTATTCCCCAAACAAGGGCCACCCTTTTGGTAGATGCCCTCAACTTAGGCTTTTTGCCTCAATCAAGGTTCACAATGCTCAAGGACAGCCCAAAGCCAATTTCAAGGTCTTTCAGTAGAAAAGGTTATGCTAATTAGGTGTTTTTGAAATAATTGGTACATATAAGGTTCAAACATTTAGATCAAAGGATAAAATTTTATTTGGTTAGTCATTTTTAGGCTAAAGTGGACATATTTAAAGAACAAAGGCCTAAGATCCTTTCCTAATCCATTTAATCTACAATCTAACCTAGAGTAATACGACAAGTTCTGAATTAGCACAAAATGCACGATTCTAGCAAAATAAGCTCACACTCACATGGCATTGCATATGTTACCAACAAGCAACTCACAGATTATGCTTCATGTCTAAATTACCCTCACTTATTAAAACAACTATTGCCAAACACCCAAATATGCATGGTTGCCATTTAACCACTTATCAAAAGAATTTTTTTGGGAGTACCAATTTTCAAAACTAAACATAAAAAACATACAATATGCCATAAGTATTAGTACTATATACTACAAATATTATCTAAACATCCTAAACTTATCGGTTCAATAGAAATTAAATATCCATGAGGAAAAAGAACACATGCCTGAAAACTTCTTGATCAAAATTTGGGGTAGTTATAGACCATAAGCTACTCAGACTTCACCAAGGCCCATAACTACCGACATCCCATCGATAAAATTATATATTGTTCCCTATGCACCAAATTAAGCAAAAATAGAATAAAAAGGGGTCAAAAACATACCTCAGTGCCTAAACGCCAGTCTGTGGCTATGTCTGGCCATCCACCTCCTACGAGGTAGTCTTCTCAGCTATTGTACTTTGTCGGTAGGGGCCAATTCCCCTCGCCCTATCATGGTTATGCGTTAGCCTCATCTCTTTCTCTTGCCTCAATGTTTGCAAGGCCAGCCCGAACTCGTCCTCCTCATCCTCATCATCCTTGAAAACCTTTGCACATATGTTACTCTCATCTAGCTCCGCATCCGTGGAAGTTCTTTTCTCGAGGAAAGTCTATGAAGTCTTCATGTAGGCAAATAAATCAAACAATGGCATTATAGATGTAATCCCTGGTAGTGTCACAGGCACTACAAGTGAAGCTATCATGTCATACCTAAGCTTCTCGATCTCGTGATGTATGATTGACAAATCTAAGGGTGAGGCCTCAACTAATCTCTTCTAAACCCACTCCTCAAAGGCATCGATATGGGTGTCCACTCCGAACGCATGCTCCTAAATAGTAGAGATGGTGAACACTCTGATCCGTCCTATGAACTGACAATAGCTTGCCAGACCCATGGCCTGAGCTACTGGCTAAGCTGAGATAACTAAGCCTCAACATGTGATAATCGATGCACCATAGCCTGAATAGAAACAACGGACATATAAAACATGTTGGTGTAGAAGGTTGTGAAGTGGTGGCCTCTAGTGCAAGAACAGTTGTAGTAGGACCCTCTCAATATTGACTGCCTTAGGCTATTGGGATCTCTCATCAATAGTAGCAACAATAGTAGTGGTGGTTGCAGTCGTCGAACCCTCAGGTAGTTGCTCCGGGGTGAACATATGTAGTGGTAGAGGTTGTGCCCGCCGGAGTGCTACTGGATTCTTATCAGCCTTTATCAGGCTAGGCTCCCAAGTATGCTGGGCCTTAACTAACTGGTCTGGCTAGTGCAAAATCTCCACTGTAGACTTTAACCAGAGCCTGTAGACCAAAACAAGAAATGGGATAGAGGTGGCCCACTTCAGTGCTGACTCATATATCTGCTTTGATAT
>JAOTQR010016264.1:28834-53686 GCA_025774065.1 Solanum ossicruentum
CGTGATGTCACCACAGCCTACCAAAACTTGGCGGGGAAAGAGAGTGAAACATTGACGATCGGCTCCATGTGGGTGGTAAGCCAAGAAGCCTGCGGACCATGCTCTGCAATTTGATCGTCCACCCATCGCAAAATTGAGGTCTGATGTACCGGATCCTTCATAATCAATGAGTTTCTTACCAGCCCCAACCTGTGATCAAACTCTATGTAGACTTGGGGGCATGGTACCCGGGACCAAAACACGATGGATAATCTCCCCAGAAATGTCGACCCGCGAACCTCTTAGTCGTACCGGTCAATCTGGGATGGGTGATAGGTCTCACCCCCTTGGGAAGATCACACTAAATCATGGTAGCATAACATACATAAAAATTCCATACAATAATTGATGGTTTGATGGTCACGCTCCAATAAGAAACCGGTCGCTATCAGTAATTAACCTAATCGAGGTTAGGGTCAAATCCATAGGGAATACAAGGCTTTGACTACAAGACTTCACTAGTAATCATTTCTAGTATTTATGACTACAATCTCTAAATAGGGGGTTGTGATTGAAAAACAAAATAAAATAGACACTAATTAAAATGCAAGGAAATTTTCAATTTTGGGGAAAACTTGGGATTTCTGTTCCCCATGGTTCATCGGCTTGATTACCCTAGATACATAACTATAATTGGTGAGTTGCATGCAGGATGGTAACTTAGGTTCTTCCAGCCCTCTTGTGAAGGTGAAGATCAAATTTCACCATGGTGCTTAGTTGGCCACCATAGCGTGCCAACTGACAGTTAACAATAGTCCCAGTCAACCTCCCCTTGATCAAGTTTGGCCAATTATATGGGAACAAATCAACCGAATTCTATCATCTATTTCCCTTTTCCCATTCGTCACTACCTTGGTTGAGATCGTGATAGTAGGCAGGGTTTGGTGTTGGCCAACACCAAAAAACAATAAAAATAAATGGAAATATATAATGCATGCAAAATCCCAATCATAGAAATGCAAGAAAACTAGGTTATTTCGAGTCAACTACCCATAGTTCCCACAACCCCAAGTTGTGGGCGCTTAGCTACTCATGACTAAAGCAAAACACACATGAATTCATATAATATACATAGTTGAGAGTTTCACCAATAACAATGAAGGAGATAGGCACCATAAGTTGCAAACCCACAAGCTTGATTGATCAACAATGAATACAAGGCAAGATTTGCAATCCCCATAATGGGTTTTCCAAGAGAGAACAATAATCTACACTAAAAACCTAAGAAAAGCTTCAAAATGTAAAATGTCTACTCATCGAACCTCTTTCAAAAACCTAACTTAAGTTGTATATAGTGTTTATAAAATAATCCTAGAATTTACATAGAAAAGAATGCTAGCAGCTAATAAATCTGCAGTTACGACTCTAGGATGACCTAGAGTCGTAGTCGGGGTCTCCTATCAGGTTCTTTGCATATTGGACTGAACTGGTATGACCCCTAAGTACAAGTCATTGCTTGGGCTATGACTCATATATTTGTCTCGTAGTCTTGGTCGTCAGTGTTTTGTCCAATATTTTTGCTCTCTGATTCTTGCTACGGTCCACTTATTTGAGTCGTAGTGTGTATTATGACTCGTAGGCTGGGCTCGTTGGGGTGACTTTCACTTGGCAGATTTCTAATTTTTGGTCTCTAATTCTTGCTACGATACAACCTACAACTCTTAGCATGAACTACTACTCGTAGGTAGGCTCGTATGGCCTATGCTTCAGCAAAATCTGCATCTTTTCTTCGAAATTATGCCAACCTAAGTTTTCTACAAGATTAAGACAAAAACACATCAAAACACTAAAAAGTCACTTTAAAAACTCACAATATCCCTTGTTTCAGGCACCAAATGTTTTGTATTTTGACAGTACATCAACACCCTCAACTTAGAATTGTTGCTTGTCCTCAAGCAATGACTCAATCTACACAGAAAAAGAGAAATACATAGTAACTATGCTAATGGCATATATATATATATATATATATATATATCAACTCCTCTAATTTAGTTACCCAACTACCATTTCCAAAATAGGATTGTGGAATTATTTAGCAAATAGAAACCTAATGAGATACCTGGTAATCTAACTGTGATAAGCTAAGGAGCATCAACCCTCCATAATCACTGGTATAGTCATATGCTACTCAAGTAGTGTAAATGCCCTCACTAGAAAGAAGTCCCTTATAATCACTCAAAAGCATTTTAGAATTCAGGGACTGAGGAAGCATTCTCACTCTCATAACTGAATTTCAATGCACATAGACTAACACCATAGGCTTTCCTCTATGATCATTTTCTGGCTTGGTGATAAAGTGGAGATGGATCACTTTAGGACTTATAGGCTTGTAACATCGGCTTAGGGTGTATTGATGAGTTATTTTGGGCAAATTGTGACTAAACCTATCCTTGAACCATGTTTACCAACACTTTTTGCTTTCATAATTGACCCCTTTTAAACTAATCCACCCTTATTCTCCTATTTGGAACTTTTCTCAAGTGCTTTCTTCCTCTTTTTCAACTGAGCCTTGATTTCAAACTCATTTTTGCTACTTTTCTTCGACTCAAATTACTTTTCTTTTCTTTTTCTTCATTCGATTCATGCTTTTTCATTTCTTTCTTGATTTTCAAACTAACCACCTTATTATTATTTCTTTGCCACAATAAGGGCCACCCTCAACTTAGGCTTTTAGCCTCAGGTGAAGTACACAATATCTATGTCTCAAACCAGGCCACTAGCTGCAGCCATCCTCAACTTAGGCCTTTGGCCTCAATCAAGGTTCATATGTTCAAGGATAGACTAGAGCCAATATCAAGGCATTTCATCAAAAAAGGTTAAGCTAGCAAGGTATCAAGAAAGAATAAGTATATGATAAGCTCAAAAGTATGGAATAAGGGATTCACTTACTCATCTAGTGGGTCATTTAGGCTAAAAGTTGTTTCACTCAAGGAACAAAGGCCTAAAATCCCTTCCATATCCACCACATCGCCAAATCAACTTTAGAGTAACAAGACAAGTTCTAGGTCCATACAAGATGCATGAATGCAGCAAAATAGGCTCACAGCACACATGACAATTGCATCCACAATCAAGTATAGACTCACAGGTCATGCTTTTAGTCTCAGCTTACCTTCACAATATCAGAACAAACATTTCTAGATACTCAAAAATGTATGAATGCATCAATAATCACAACCTCAAAAATTTTGAGGGTACCCTATTTTGCATCAAAAGTTGAAAGAAAAATCTAAGAACTATATATATGCCAAACGATAACATTGGCATGCATTAAAAAAATTATCTATACTTCCTAAAACATGCCAGTTCAACATAAAATTAAACATCCACAAGGAAAAGAAAACACGACAAGAAAACCTTGGGATCAAAAATAGGGAAAGGTATGGACTTAGAGCTACTTAGACTTCACCTTAATCCATAACTTCCGCAACCCCGCCAAAAGATGATACTTTGTCCTCAAAGTAACAATACAAAGAAAAGATGGACATACAAAAACATAACATAGATATGTATACATTCAAAACTAACAGTTAACAAAAACTAATATCCAAAACCAACATAAAAACATTATCCTACAAGAACATCAAGAAAAAAAATGAAACAAAATTGTCTAACAAAATGACAGAGTATCTATAAAAACAAGTAAGAGTTGGGGTCACAAGTGGTCAAACATCATGGTGTGGGGTCCTAAGTTTGCCTCTCCTCCTCTGCTGAAGTACCCTCTCCAGGTGGGGTATGCTGTGCTCTCTCTCTGAATAACCGCCAATAAAAGCCACTCCTGCACCACTTCATCCGGTATGGGCTCCTCCTTCTCTGGTCTCAACCTCTTCGGGGTTGGCTCCAGATCAACATGCTTAAGAGGCCTCTTCCCGAGGGTGTCTGAATGGTTGGTGAGCCAATCAAATACCTCATCACATACTGATGCTACCTCTGGGGCTGGAACAAGGGGTGCTAATAACTGCAACAAGTCGGCCTTGAACTTGGACAACTCATCAGTCATCGCATTCGTGCCGGCAGACCTAACACCCTCAAGCCTCTTCTGGACTCTATCCTCAAATGCATCAAACTGTGCATCAATTGCTCAGACTCTATCATGAACTAAATCTAGGGCAAATGCCCTGATCCTATCCTCAACATCCCAAACAGTCTGATCAATCAATGATTGGACTTGTTCTGATAACTATAGTAGCCTCCCCTCCGCTACAGGCACCCTGCGCGATAAAGTCTGCAAAGCAACAACAGAGAAAAGAGGGTCAACCTAAATGTAGCTGGTATTGGTGGATGGTGTAGACTCGATCTCGGCTGCCAGTGTAGGCTCTGTAGAAGTCAGAGTTAGTGCCGATAGGAGCTAGAAGTGAACCTAGGACCTGTGGCTCGATCGAAAATGGCTCTGGAATAGGAGGTGGGATAACTCTCTATAGGGAGATAGGGTTTTCACCCTCTTTAATTAGGCTAGGATCCATGTATGCAAAGCCTTTACATAAGGGTCCAAGTGAAGAGAAACCAATACACTTGCTTCCTTGGATAATCTATGAACTAGAATGGGGAATGGCAATGCTTGATGAGTGCGGACTGTTGGCTCGTGTATCTTTTCTGCCAAAACTCAAGCCCAATCAATTTCATACCCTGCCAAGATGCTTACCAACAACACGACCCTCTCTAATGTGATTGCATTATCTATGAATGTGTGACTGATGCACATCCGGATAATAGACCACCAAACCTTTGCCCTAAATGAGAGATGGGACTTTAGAATATGCTTGCATGGTTTGTAACCTATATCGACTCAACACCTTCCTCGCAAATCTAGCCTGCTATCTACCTTAATAACTCCACTTTTAGCCCAGCATCATTCTGATTAACTGCTTTCCTCATGTCTGCCATCCTATGGTCATATTCTGCTGTGGAGTGTGGGACTCTGTAATTTGGTCTGAATTGCACCCTTCGAATAGTCTCTACTGAGATGTTGACAATCTCACACCTGACCATGGCTTTACTCAACTGTGGTGCATCAATGGGTTTCATGAGCCTTAGAAGATTTCCATGTACAGTAGCATAATAAGAAGCATAGAATTACCAGACCAAGTAAGGAGCATACTTCCCCAACACTTGTGATAACCATCCTAATCTATGGCGCTCAATGTCAGCTTCTAAACTCGGCACACCTTTCAGCCCTGAGTCTTTAAACCTTGCCTCCTCATGAAATCTCTGCACTAGACTCCCTTGACATTTAAGTTCTAGTCCCTTATCATAGATTTTTTCATTCTAGGAACACACCATTTTGTGTTTTGCAGATCGGTGGAAATGACTGTCTAGGAAGAATCAGTTGGCTGTGGAGGAGTGGTCCCTTCAGGGTGAGTCTGAGATACTTCCAAATAACCAGAGTCAAAAGTGGAGTCATCATCATCTGAACCACCTTTTTCATCCTCCTCATTAGACTGGGAGGAGCTATTCACTTCCGTTGGTACTCCGGTTGATTGTTATTGTGTCAAGGGCATGTAGGCCTCAGGATCAGGGTGCACATTCATTTCTTCAGTTGATTGCTCATCCTCAGATGTGTAATCCCTTAGTTGGTGTCTGAGGGATGTGGCAACAACTCTTATCCCTCTTGGAGACATTGTCTCTGCAAAACCATTACAGACAGAAGCCTGAGCACCCTGATATTTTATATCAACACAATAACGTATAACATAATCAAGCAACTAACCATAAAATATCTTAACTAAAGAGACTGAACCAGGATAAGAATTACAGAAACTAGGCGTAGATAGAACTCGTAGGTTACCTACGAGTCGTAGTCTTCACTTGTATCGCATTCTAGAGACACTTTCAGAATTCAGATAAGGGCCACAAAACCACCATTATGACTTGTAATAGGTGCTATGAGTCATAGGTAAATCTTGCATGAAAAGAGTCAAGGCACCATGGGTAACAGTTTCCTTCAAAGAATGACCACCACTACTCATAGAGAGACCTACAACTCGTAATGGGTCCTTGTGGCAAAAAATAGAGAGCCCATAGAGTACCGCTAACCTTTCCACAAAGACCAATAACAAACCAAGAAGGCATTAAAGGTTACACCACAAAAGCATAGGCAATACACCAGTAAAGACTCATCATTACCAGTCGTATCAAAATAAAGTATGAATTCCTCCTTAGCAGTTAAAAATTATTTGCACCAACGCACACTGACAACAAAACTATACCACCCCTCAACCCAACAACTTCATCCCCATGTGAGGTTCATTGTGATCCATAAAATAAGCAACATAAGCACATGGTAATAACATTGGATATCAAGTTCACCAAACAAGGACAAGATTTAAGACTCGACCATTTATAAAGCCATCAACAATTGTATATCACATTCTCCTAACTATCACAGACACTTTTGCATGGTTATAAAAATAATGATCTAGAGGCCTTCATTCAATCGTCCATGAGACAAGGAATTTTTCATAGATAAACTAAAATTAATTTCAAGAACTTACCAGATGAATGAGTGAATGAACTATGAGGAGAAAACCAGAAGAGTTCTTTAGTGCTCAATTCTCTTATTGGGGAATTTTAGTGGGTGAAAAAGGTGAAAATGCATATATTAGTGAAATGGAATGATGGGGGAGTTATAAACTTTAAGGGAACGCTTCATGAAGTGATATGAAGTACCAAGAGACGTCGGTCTCTTAACATTTGCAATGGTCCACACTTTGAAATTATGCAACTTGGTCTTAGAAGACCCCAAGTACGAGTCGTCTGATGACATACGACTTGTAGGTCCCGATCTCATAGTAGACCCAACACTTAGGAAAATTTTGATTTCATACCTAAGCACTACGAATACAACTTACGACTCATAGGGGACCCTACAAATCGTAAGGTTGGCTCGTGGTATATGTGCCAACTTCTAATACTGTTTCCCTCTACGAGGCATGACTACGAGACATAACATTTACTACAACTCGTAGGCCTGCTCGTATGAGCTCCATCCGAACTTAATTTATCCCTTCTTTAGCACTTGGTTTGTTCCTGCAATCTATTACCTAAAATGCACAAAAATGCCAATTGATACAATTGATTTATAGTCTCAACATTCACAGCACACTATTGACTAACTAATCAACAATAAAATATGATAAAATGTCTTAAAATAAAGTATCACAAAAAGAAATACTTGTCTCCATCGTGGCTCGATCAGTCATTCATGAGTACTCAGACTTCCTTATGGGCTTCATCACTGCTTCTTCTACTTTTCCTTTGTTCATGCTGCACTGTATCTAGTTGCTCAGCGAACTGCTTAATCCTATCACCCAAACTTTGCATCGATATAGTTTGTTATTCCATTTTGTAATTACATTTGAGGACATCAAACTTTATCTCCCTGATGATGTCATCTTGCTCATTCACCTTGGCCAGGACTTGTTCAAGCATATGCTCAATCTGGGTCAGCTTATCAGTGATACATGCTAGTGAGGTAACTTTGTCCAATGTTCAACATTTTCACTCTTGGTTTTACTTGAGGCTACTGTAGATGAACTAGCAGATGGTCCAGCTTGCTTTTTAAGGGGTTGGTAGACTTAGGCAACTGCAGATAGCTTGTCCATGCTCTCAATGATCTCATTAAATGGTTATCTTACGAACTCCCAACAGACTCCTCCAAAAAAATGCGTCAGCCTACCCTTGTTGTTCAGAGGGTAGTGCTCGGTAGAAGCTAGCTGCCAACTCATCATCAGTAAGACTATGGTTCTGATCACTGCAAAGCACTGCTTGTATCTTTCCCAGACTGCTACCAATGGTTCTCCTGACAATCTTTTGAAATTACAGATATAGTTCTGTAACCTCTGCCTATTGGACTCTCTATAGAAGTTCATAAGGAAGACTCTCTGTACTTCCCCCTAGTTAGAGCAAACATAAGGTGGAAGAATTGACCACCATTTTGCAGCTTCACTCTGGAGAGTCATAGGGAAAACTTGAATAGCCATGGCCTCCCAAGAAGGATGTCTTGTCCCAAGGACCCCCCTCAATGTTTGAATGAAAATCCGTAGATGACTTTGGGGATCCTCGTACTCTTGCCCATAAAATAGGGCGCGCCTCTACAAGTTTCCAACAAGTCATTTGCAATGTAGTACATTTTCTCAGTCATAGTGCAACCAACCTGTACCTAAAATATACTAACAAAAATAAACAGAAAAAAGTAAAATACAGGAGACTCTAGAAATTAAAACTAAAGCTAACTAATAGTGAATTCAAATCAAAACCTAGTCGTATTCCTCGGCAATGGAACCATAATTTTTGATAGTGTGATGGTCATGCTCCAATAAGAAAGCGGTCGCTGTCAGTAATTAACTTAACCGAGGTTAGGATCAAATCCACAGGGAATACAGGGATTTGACTACAAGACTTCACCATTAATCATTTCTACTATTTACGATTACAATCTCTAAATGGGGGGGTTGTGATTCAAAAAAAATTAATTAAAATAGACACTAATTAAAATGAAAGCTAACACTCAATTTTGGGGACAACTTGGAAATTGTTTTCCCATTAGTTCATCGACTTGATTACCCTAGATACATAACTATAATTAATGAGTCACATGCAGACAATAACTTAGGTTCTTCCAGCCCTCTAGTGAAGGTTAAGGTCGAATTTCACCATGGCACTTGGTCAGCCACCATGGCGTCCCAACTAATCATTACCAATAGTCCCAGTCAACCTACCCTTGGTCAGGTTTGGTCGATTAAATGGGAACATATCAACCGAATTCTGTCATCTACTTCCCTTTACCTATTCGTCATTACCTTATCGGGATTGTGAAAGTAGGCAGGGTTTGGTGTTAGCCACCACTAAATAACAATAAAAATGAAGGGAAATATATATTACATGCAAAATCCCAATCATAATGAAATGCAAGAAAACTAGGTTATTTCAAGCAACTACCCATGGTTCCCACAACCCCAAGTTATGGGTGCTTAACTACTCATGGCTAAAATGTTTCACCAATAACAATGAAGGAGATAGGCACCAAAAGTTGCAAACCCACAAGCTTGATTGATCAACAATGAGTACAAGGCAAGATTTGCAATCCCCAAAATGGGTTTTCCAAGAGTGAAAAATAATCTACAATAAAAAACTAAGAAAAGCTTCAAAATGTAATCTAAAAATGTCTACTTGTCAAACTTCTTTCAAGAACCTAACTTAAGCTATATATAGTCTTTACAAAATAACCCTAGAATTTACACAGAAAAGACAGCTGGAAGTTGATAAGTCTAGCAGTTATGACTCGCAGGATGACCTATGAGCTGTAGTCGGGGTCTCGTATCAAGTTCTTGACATCTTGGGCTAAACTGGTACGACCCATAGGTATGAGTCATTGCTTGGGTACGACTCCTATGTTTTTCTCGTAGTCTTTGTCTTCAATTTTTGGTCTAACATTTTGGCTCTCTAATTCTTGCTACGAGTCCACCTATACAAGTTGTTGTGTATATTATTGCTCGTATGCTGGGCTCGTAGGGTTGACCTTCACTTGGCCGATTTCTGAGTTTTGGTCTCTCATTCTTGCTACTATACAACCTACGACTCGTAGCGTGAGCTACGACTCATAGGTAGGCTCGTATGGCCTATGCTTCAGTAAATCTGCAACTTTTCTTCAAAATCATGCCAACCTAACTTTTCTGCAAGATTAACACAAAAACACATTAAAACACTACAAAATTTGCTTGAAGAACTCACAAAATCCCTTGTTTAGGCACTAAATATATTGTATTTTGACAGCACATCAATAATCAGGGAGTACTTATCAAGTGCCTCTGTCAACCACTCGAGCCCATAATGTTCATCATATTCTTTAGAGTTGGGACACGACTTAGTCCATCATCTCTGACCTTGGGCTCCACGTATAGTAAACGGGTAGGGTTTCTCTGCTTATTGGGCTGAATGCCCTCCAAAAATTTGGCCTCCATACCCTCGGTGCACCATCGATGAGTAGTAGCATCAGGTGTTGATAATAAAGATGGTGCGATGAAGGACTCTGTATCTCCTCTTTCATTGGAGGCCTCCTATGAGCTTTTCTTCTGCCTAGAGGGGGTTATATGGTACATGCTACTCCATCTCCTCACTACCTTCCTCACCAGACTGGGAAGGACTAATGCTCTAAGCTTAAGGATGCCCAGACCTGGCAACAACCCTAGTTTGTGGTCGAGGTATTTCTAGGTCAAGCTGCGCATCATACCTCTCCAATGACCTACTCACCTGAGGGGTCTGATCATCACTTGAACGATTGTCATCTATAGGCTCATCCTTGAGCTTCATCCTAAAAGCCTTAATCTTTAAGCTATTTCCTTTGGGGCCATAGTGTCTGAAAAATAAACATAAATGAAGCATCATTAGCCCTACAAATCAAGAAATAAAAGTAAAAACTAATCTGATTCAGTTTTAGATAGGGTTTATAAGGGACACTTTACAAGCCATAGTGAGCACTACGAGTCATAAAGTGCTATCATATACCAGTGTTTCAGAATAATAATATTCACTGGAAAAGTTTACGGGACCTAGGTACGACTCATAAAGTTTTTCATGAGTTGTAAACTTGGGTTATATACAATTCTAGAGAGTAATTGAAAAACATGCAAGGATCTACAAGACCTATCTATGAGTTGTGAAGTGATCTACAACTCATAGAAGGTAATGTCTGATGAATACTCAGATTATCAAGTGTCTAGAATTTCTCATTAGGGGCAATTGTACCTCGTAGAGCAATCTATGAGTCGTGAAAGACTCTCATGAACAAGAAATTTTAGGTACCTGACCTATCTAAGTTTATCACACGAATCCCAAGAACATATTCAATCCTAAATTCTAGCAGCATCGAAGCGAACATACGCATACTCACAAGTTTAGCATAAAACAACTAACCCCAAACATGGTTAATGCATTAAGCACCCTATCAAAATGATCTAACATCAATTAACATACATGTCATGACTTAAACCTAGGGCCTATATGTGACATGGCACATGGGGAACCTTAAGGGATCCCAAGTAAGCCTCTTAACATATCATTACACATCCTTGGTCGCGGAAGCAATAACATACAACAAGAGATAGTAAATAGGAGTAAATGAGGCTAAGGGACAACTTTCATATCATAAAAATCAAGAGTCAAGAGATAGTCAAAGCTCATAGCATTGTACATAACATGTCCAACAACACCTCTAATCATAGAACTTAGCGGGGACCAAGACAAGCAACCAGGCTCACCCTCATAGTCACAATATACTAAAGAAAGAGAGTCGTAATACATATTATAAGAGCATAAACATTGTCCCCAGAATAGAGGACTCACCAACTACCAACTAGCTTTCGAGAGAGATCGTACTAGCCACGTGGAGGAGAATGATCAAGCAGGGCTATGATTCCTACATTGTAATATCATGTAGGCATAGAGTATACGTTAGTACGTTTGAATGTACTAATTTTGTAGGATGCAATGCAACAAGGGGTAGGCATCATAACCAAAATGCATAATAGTAGGCAATAGTTAGCATAACAGCAATATGGCATGTAAGATAAATGCTTAAGTAAAAAGACATGCTTACATAGAATATAATACTAGGTGTAAGAAGAGGCCAACATTATAAAACCCGTAGGTTACTAAGGTACAAACTCCTTTGGTTTGTTGGTGGATAGTCGCACTATAACACCCCTGGTGACCGAGGTACTAACTCCTCAACCTGATTATCAAGGCACTAGCCCCTTGATTGACTGCCAAGGTACAAACCCCTCGACATGATTACCCGGGCTCTTGTCCCCCCAAGTCGGGCATGGTCACATTCAAACACTACATAGGACAAAATTATAAATAAATGTTTGTTTCATCATTATAAATCCATTCAACTCATAAGACATGCATTGGAAATTCAATTCCTCCAAAATATATTAACCAGATATTTTATCAAACACTTGGCGCGTGTGTAGATATAGTGTAAAACCATGCAGTTCAAGAGTGTAATCATGCTAGAAAATTCAATGTAAAACCATCAATAGAAACTTGATAACACCCTCAAGCAATATACATCAAAACCCTTGATCAAATCTCATAGTAGATCTTAGATTCACTGCTCAAAGTATGCTAAAACAACCATAATTTCATGAAACCCCAACATAGTGTGCAGTGAAATTAATAATAAGTAAGACCCATGAGTAAATAAACTTTAAATCATGCAATTTTAGGTAAAAGGAAGCTTGGGTAGCATGGGTGAAAGGAACCCATGAAAGAAACCCACATATCTTGACTTTGGAGAATCCTTGAAGGAGATTGGAGATGGAGACTTGAAGTTTGAATGAGAACCTTAAGATCCGGATAGGTTTTGGACTTGAAATTTGGAGATGAAATATTGTCTAAGTGTTTGAGAGAGTATTTGGGAATGTCTTCAATGATATGAGGGTGAAATAAAGCTAAGTATAGGTATTTTAAGACATGTGAATACTTAGGCCCAAGAACCAAAGCCTTGGACTGGCTCAACAAAACTGGGCAAAAATAACACTGTGGAACGGATCGCCACTGGAAATTGCTTTCTTTGCGGTATTCAAATTTGCTACGATTTCTCTTAAATTGGTATTAGACCCGTTTCCACTTGATTTGACCCCTTGAACAAGAATATGAAGTCAAATTTTTGATATCACCCATAATTTTTGAGATATATCGAAATTTTGATTCCGGCCACTTCCGATGCACATTTTCGGACACTTTTTGGGGTCATTTCATTATCTCCCCCTTGAGAACATTCACCAACGAATGTCAAAGAAATTTGTATGAGAAGCGTAACAATGAAGAAATCAGCCCCAACAAGAATGCTACAACATACTTAAAACATCATTTTCAAAATCTCAACATATGTGTAAAATCACCATGAACTTTATCAATGTAAACTTGAATGCATGCAAATGACTTAGGGGCTGGAATATGAGACATGAAATCACATAGAAGACTTAGAATTAGTACCTTAGGCTTGAGTAGAATGGAAGAGATAAGGATATCATTTTTGCATGTCCATTTCGGCCTCCCATGTAGCACTTTCGAGTTGTTGGTTCCTCCAAAGGACCTTAATGGAAGCACATCCTTGTTCCTCAACCTATTAACTTGTCTATACAAGATCTCTTCTAGAATCTCTTCATATGTCAAGTTGTCTTCAATTATCCCCATAACATCAAGAGGAATAATAGCATTAGGATAACCCACACACTTTCTCAACATCGACACATGAAATACCTGATGAACCAATTCTATTTCACTAGGAAAATCCAACTCGTAGGCCACCTTACCAATCCTTCTCATCACCCTATAAGGACCGGCATACATAGGGCTTAACTTATGCTTCACACCAAAATGAACCACACCCTTCATGGGTGACACCTTCAAATAAACCCAATCACCAACCTTGAACTCAAGCTCCGTCCTCCTCACATCGACATAAGACTTTTGGTGACTTTGGGATGTTTTCAACCTTTCTCTAATCGTCCTTACCTTCTATATAGCATCCATAACCAGATCCGGACCCAACAAAGCCACCTCTCGAACCTTAACCATCCAACCGGTGACCTACAACGTCTACCATAGAGAGCCTCAAAAGTAGCCATGTCAATGCTTGAATGATAGCTATTGTTATATACAAACTCAATCAATGGAAGATGATCATCCCAACTAAGCTCCAATATACAAGCCCTAAGCATGTCCTCAAGTGTTTGGATAGTTCATTCGGCTTGGCCATCCATTAGGGGTGAAAGGTTGTACTAAGCTTTACCTTGGTTCCAACACCTCTTTGGAAGGACCTCCAACAGTATGAACTGAATTGAGAACCACGATCGATATGATGGAAAAATGAACCCCACGAAACCTCACAAAGACATGAATGTAAAACCTAGCGTAATCTTCAGCCCCATATGTAGTCTTAAACAGTCAATGTGAGCCGATTTTGTCATCCTATAAACCATAACCCATATGGAATCAAAAGCCTTTCTAGTCTTGGGCAACCCAACCACAAAATCTAAATTAATCTCTTCCCACTTCCAAGTAGGAATCTCAATATCTTGGGTTAGGCTAACCGGCCTTTCATGTCCGGCCTTGACTTATTGACAACTATGGAAACCGAATACAAATTTGGCAATGTCTCTCTTCATACCTCCCCGTCAATACACTTGTCTCAAATCTCTATACATCTTAGTAGACCCGAGGTGATAGAGTAAGAAGAACCATGAGCCTCATCAAGAATCTTTTCCTTCAAGCCATCAACATAGGGCATACATAACCTACCTTGGTATCTAAGGGCACCATCTCCCCGTTGGGAGAAGACCTCCACCTTGCCCCCTTTCACTAAGCCCTTCAATTCTAATAAGGAGGGATCAAGATCTTGCTTACATTTCACGTCCTCAACCAATGAAGATCTAGAGACATCAATAACAACAACACCATTATTAACACCCTCTTCCAACCTAACTCTCAATCTAGCCAACAGATGGACTTCCCTAGCCAATCCTTTGCCACCATCATCAACATGAGCTAGGCTACCTATAGACACCCTACTAAAAGTATCCACCACAAATATTAGCCTTACCCGGATGATAATGCACACTCATATCATAGTCCTTAAGAAGTTCTAACCACCTTCTTTGCCTCAGTTGAGATATTTTTGAGTGAAGACATATTGGAGGCTCTTATGATCGTGAACACATCAACATGCACCCCATAAAAATGGTGGCACCAAATCATTAATGCAAATACCACGACAGCTAGTTCAAGATCATAGATAGGATAGTTCCTTTCATGCACTTTGAGTTGCCTAGAAGCATAGGCTATCACCTTACCATTTTGTATCAACACACAACCCAAACCAACCCGGCAAGCATCACAATACATAATGAATCCTTCTAGCCCTTTCGATAGGGACAATATAGGAGCGGACACAAGTTTATCTTTCAATGCTTGGAAACTCATTTCACACTCATCAGTCTATATAAATTTGTCTTTCGTTTGAGCCAACTTGGTCATAGGAGAAGCAATAGAAGAGAACCCATTCATAAGCCTCTGACAGTAACCCGATAAGCCGAAGAAGCTCCTAATATCCGGTGGGGTCAATGGTCTAGGCCAATTTCTAATCACATCTATCTTTTTACGATCCACCTTAATACCATCCCCTGATACCATATGACCTAGGAAGGCAATCTCTTTTAACCAAAATTGACACTTCTCATATTTAGCTTACAACTTCTCTTCCTTTAATATTTGTAGCAGTACCCTCAAATGACCCATATACTCCTCCTCACTATGTGAATAAATCAAAATATCATTATTGAAGACCATAACAAATGAATCAAGGTAGGGTTTGAAGACCCTATGCATAAGATCCATGAAAATAGCCTGTGCGTTGGTCAACCCAAAGGACATCACAACAAAATTAATATGCCCATATCTAGTCTGAATGGCTGTCTTAGGAATATCACACTCCTTCACCTTTACTTGATGGTACTTGGATCGAAGATCAATCTTATATAAGTTGCTAGCCCTTTAAAATTTGTCAAACAAATCATTACTTCTTGGAAGAGGATACCTATTCTTTATGGTGACACTACTAAATTGCCGGTAGTCAATACACAGTCTAAGAGACCCATTCTTATTCTTCACAAACAACACCGGTGCACCCAAGTTGATTGGCTAGGCCTAATAAAACCCTTCTCCAACAAGTCCCTCAAATTCTCCTTCAACTCCTTTAACTCTGCCTTGACCATATGGTAAGGGGGAATAGAAACGGGTTATCGGGGAGAAACACTATACCAAAATCTATTTTCCTTCTGGGAGGAACACCGGGAAGGTCCTTTGGAAAGACATCAAGAAATTCATTTAAAATCGGAACCAACTTTATGAGAAGGACTTTAGACTCCACATCCCTAATCCTCACAAGATGATAAAGACACCGCTTATAGTTCAACTTATAGGCTTTAATATAAGAGATGAACCTACCCTTGACGACCACATCATGACTCTCCCACTCAAGAATGGGTTCATTTGTGGATTGGAATTTGACCCTATAGGTTCTACAATCAATAGAGGCATAGTATGCATGTAACCAATCCATTCCAACAATTATATCAAAATAAACCATGTCCAACTCAACAAGATCACAAGGCAATATTTTATGCTAGATGCAAATGGAATAATTTCTATAGACCTTTCTACCAACAATAGATGCACCAATAGGAGTAAACACCTCATTTGACTTACACAATAATTTGAGCTCAACATGAAACTTTCTGGCAACAAAAGGGGTAACAAAAAAAAGAGTGGCACCCGGATCAATCAATACATATACATCAAAATCAAAGACTTTATCATACCGGTAACAACATTGGACATCTCATAAACCCCTTACCTCCCATGCAAAGTATAAAATCAATTATGCCTTAGGCCACCACCTTATTGACCACCCCTTCCCAAAGGAAATGCATTTGCACCTTGTGGATGGACCTCCTTACCCTTATTGTAGTTATGAAGACATTCAATTTTTTTGTAACTAACGTCTCCACACCCATAACATGCATTGGTGCCTCTTAAACATGGGCCATGGACCTTGCCACACTTTGGACACACACCATTAGGGACCACATCACAACACCTTGGGCTCTTGGGAAGTCATTGGCAAACCCCCTATTAGAAGCATGAGTAGACCCTTGGCCTTGATGGAACCGACCACCCTTTCGACTCTGGAACCTACCCTCAAAGCGGGCCTTCTTTGCCTTATTGCCCCGCCTTTTCCTCAACTTGTCTTTCTCCATTTGCTTGGTATAGGTCATCAAATGAGACAAATCCATGTCAATAATCAACATAGTGGACTGACATTCCACACTCACCAAACTTGAAATACCCATCACAAATTTATTCATTCTAGACCTTAGGTTGGCCACCAAGTGGGGAGCATATTTAGAGAGTTGATAGAACTTAAGGGCATACTCCCTCACACTTAAAGACCCTTGTATTAAATTCATAAACTCCACCAATTTTCCTTCCCTAAGCTCAAGAGGGAAGAACCTATTAAGAAAAGCCGCCTTGAACTCCTCCAATAGCACCACATTGTTGACGCCCTTCTCCTCCTTCCATTGATCAAACCATATTTGTTCCATCCCTTTGAGTTGCAAGCCACCAACTCTGCCTTCTCTTCATATCTAACACCTGTAATAGCCAAAACCTTATAGACCTCATCAATGAACTCCTGAGGTCCTCATCCACCTTTGACCTATAGAATTTTAGGGGATTCATCCTCATGAAGTCTCTCACTCGAGATGCTAATGTAGGAGCTTGAGATCTTGGGCCCCTTGATTGGCTTGATTAGCCACAACTTGTGCAAGCAGAGTGAGAGCATCCCGGAGCTCACCATGAGCCGGTTGTTCCTCGGGAGCACAGGCTCTTCTTTCTCTTATGTTATGATCATACCAAAGAACAATGGTTAGGGGGAAGAACCTTACTTCAACTCTATAGCACGACTTAGAACATGAAAAAAGGAAACATTTCTTAAAAGGCTTCATAGCTTCTTACTCATAGTTATGGTACACAACACAACCATGAATAAGACTATAATCATCGTGGTGTATTGGACTACTAGGATCTAACAACCTAGTGCTCTGATACCAAGTTTGTCATGACCCAAGCCTAGGGCCTAGATGTAACATGGCAAATGGGGAACCCGAAAGGACCCCAAGCAAGCCTCTTAACATATTATTACACATCCTTTGCCATGGAAGCAATAACATATATCAAGAGATAGTAAATAGGGTTAAACACATTTAAGGGAAATTTTTCATATCATAAACATCAAGAGTCAAGAGAGAGTCAAAGCTCATTACATTATACATAACATGTCCAACAACACCTCTAACCATAGAACATAGCGGGGGCCAAGACAAGCAACCGGGCTCACCCCTCATAGTAAAAATATAAAATAAAGAAAGAGAGTTGTCATGCATATCATAAGACATAAACATTGTCCCTAGAATGGAGGACTCACCAACTAGATTTCGAGAAGGATCTACTAGCCACTTGGAGGAGGAGGATCAAGCGGGCCACCGGTTCCTACATGGTGACATCATATAGGCATAGAGTATGCGTTAGGATATTTGAGTGTACTAAGTACGTAGGATGCAATGCAACAAGGGGTAGGCGTCATAACAAAAAATGCATAATAGTAGGCAATAGATAGCATACTAGCAATATGACATGTATGATCAATGCTTAAGTAAAAAGACATGCTTACATAGAATATAATACTAGGTGTAAGTAGAGACCAACATTATAAAACCCGTAGGTTACCAAGGTACAAATCTCTTTAGTTGGTTGATGAATAGTCGCACCCTACCACTCCTAGTGACCGAGGTACTAACCCTCAACCCAGTTATCAAGGCACTAGCCCCTTGATTGACTATCAAAGTACTAACCCCTTGACATAGTGTGCAGTGAAATTTATAATAAGTAAGCCCCATAAGTAAATCAACTTTAAATCATGCAATTTTAGGTAAAAAAAAAGCTTGGGTATCATAGGTGAAAGGAACCCACATACCTTGACTTTGAAGAATACTTGAAGAAGATTGGAGATGGAGACTTGACACTTGATGAGAACATTAAGATCTGGATGAGTTTTGAGACTTGAAATTTGGAGATGAAATATTGTCTAAGTGTTTGAAAGAGTATTTGGGAATGTCTTGAATGATATAAGGGTGGAATAAGGCTATGTATAGGTATTTCACACATGGGAACACTTAGGCCCATGACCCAAAGGCCTTGGACCAACTTAACAAAACTAGGCAAAAAATAACATTGTGGCGTGCCCTTGGCGCGTTGTGCCAGGGGTGCGGATCGCTACTGGAAATCACATTTTTATGATTTTCAAATTTCGCTATGTTTGCTCTAAAATCGGGGTTAGACCCATTTTCCACTTAATTTGACCCCTGAACAAGAATATAAAGTCAAATTTCCGATATCACACATGAATTTTGAGATATATGAAAATTATGATTCTGGGCACTTTCGAGGAACATTTTCGTGCATTCTTTGGGGTCATTTCACTACAATTTCGAATAACCCACAATCGATCGAACTAGCCTATACCTAAGGCACCCGTTACCAATTCACAATCATAAATTTTGCAATATCATTCAAACAATAATGGTGACTAATCTAATAGGCATAGTCAATAAGCATTTTCACAGGGCCAAAATATGCCCTAAGTTCCGAGTTCAAATATTCAATTCAAGCCATCGTAATCTTATCTCACATATGCAATTCAAAGACAACGATGATATCATGATTATACACCAACTCGACATGATAATCAAGTCAAACAAGTACAAATCAAAGAAAATTAATGATCAAAACTAAACAAGAACTTACCACAAATGATGCTTAACTTGAAGAACAAAAAGAGAGAAGGTGATTGAACCCAAAACCCTAGGTGCCGAAATTCTCACCAGAAAATGGACAGTGATGGTCGAAAAGTTGAACAAATTAGTGGAAAGTGGAGAAATTATAGAAATTTCAATCAATTAGGGTAACAGTGGGGTTAAAATAATGTGATCCCTCTTTTATACCCTTACCGGGTCAACGATTAAAATTCCTAGGCTTGGGTCTACGAAATCCTGATTAAAAGTCATAGATGGGTCTACGAATCATAAGTCCTAGTCAGGTATACCTCTCATGTCACGACCCAAACTAGGGCCTAGATGTGACACGATGCAAGGGGAACCCGAAGGAACCCCAAGCAAGTCTCTAACATTATCATTACACATCCTTGGTCACAGAAGCAATTAAACACATTAAAAGAGTAGAAATAAAGGCATAGGGACTAAGGGACAACCTTCATCTCATAAAAGCTTCAAGAGAGTCAAGAGAGAGTCAAGCCCAGAACATCCTTACATATTTGCCAACAACACCTCTAAACATAGAATTTAGCGGGGTCCAAGACAAACAACCGGGCTCACCCTCATGCTAATTACATTAGGTAATCCAAATATATGAGATATAGTTTAAACATAAGCATGAAAGAAGATAGATATTGTCCCAGGACTTGAAGACTCACCAAAAGCTAACTTGAACAATCTGTTTAGGCACAAGGAGGAGAATCTATAGGAGCTTCGGTTCCTACATGGTAATATCATGTAGGCATAGAGTATGCATTAGTACGTTTGAATATATTATGTATGTAGGATGCAATGCAACAGGTGATAAGCACCATAAACAAAATGCATAACATAGGCAATGAATAAGCTTGTAACTAATGGCATCTATGAATGATACTTGAAGTAAAATCTTTGTTATATAGAGAACATAATACAAGTGTAAGGAGTGACCATTCTTAGTGCAATCCAAGGCCTACCTCCTCCTTGGAGAGGCGCATGAGGTACAAACCCCTTAATGTAGTTGATGGAGTACAAATCCCCCAACAAGGTTAATGGGTATAGACCCCCAACATGGTTGATGGGTACAAATGGCCAACATAGTTGCACAGGCATACTACCTCCCAAGCGAGGCGATCGAGGTACAAATCGCTCAACAAGGTTACCCAGGCCTACAATTTCTCGAGTGAGGTTTGGTCATCCCCAACACTATAGGGATAATATATATACATTCCTTCCATCATCATCATCATATACATACATTCCTTTTATCATCATCATATACATACATTCCTTTTATCATCATCATATACATACATTCCTTTCATCATCATAAAGTCATTTAACTCATAAAACATGCATTGGACCTTCAATCATCAGGAAATCATAACCGAACATTTTATCAAACACTTGGTGAATGTGTAGTGCTAGTATTAAACCATGCAATTCAAGAGTGAAATCATGCAAAAAAACTCGAAGTAAAATAGTCCACCACCAATACTTAGTAATACCATCTTGCAAAATACATTGAAAACCCTCATCAAATATCAAGAGAGATTATAGTTCTATAGCTTAAAACATGGATAAGCATAATAGGTAAATCATCTCATTTATAGGCTTAAAATGAGTAATCGTGTATTTTCAATCAAACTTTCATGAAAAATCTCAATATAATATATGATTATTGTCTCTAATGAATAATACCCATAAGCAAAACAACTTGGAAACATCTAATTTTCATTGAAATGGAAGATTGGGTTTCACGGGTGAAAGGTACCCATGAATGAAAACCACTTACCTTAGACATTGAATTTATTGAAATTGAATTGTGAAAGACTTGAAGTTTGGTAGTGGGTCTTGGAATCTAAAGCTTTCCCTTAAGTTTCCTTGAATTTGTATTGGGGTTTTGATTAAGGCTCTTGAGAGAATTTTAGAGTGTATTCCAATTGGGAGGAGTGAATTTGATCTTTTAGAATAGTGTTAAGTCTTTAAGAGGTGGTAAGATAGCATAGGAATTCCCAAAATACCAATAGAAATGGCTAAATTTACGAAATTCCATAAATGAGACAGAATTTGGCAAAACCCCGTATATACCCCTGCACATAGAAGTTCTACGAAAACAGGCATAACTTCTTCATCTGAACTCTAAATAAGGTAAAATCAAGTGCATTGGAAAGTTAATTCAAAGAGCTTTGATTTGGTAGGTCATTGGAGACCCAGTATTGTGTGTGCTAAGAGATAATCCCTTTTAAAGTTGACCCTCCAACCAATAGTTGTGCAAAACTTAGTCAACGAAAATTCTTTTTAACTTGGCTTGATGTAGGGGACCCACATTGGTCTTAAATGACATAAATAAGCTTGAATTAAATTTTAGTAAGAAGATGAAGCTTGAATAAGTTTCTTGAGACTCGGAAGTGAGTTTGGACTCTTGAATTGGGTGAAATATTTGTCTAAGTGTTTGACAGAGTATTGGGGAAGTATGATATGAAAATGAAATATGACTAAGTATAGGTATTTTCACATTTGGACACTTGAATTGGTGAAATATTTATCTATGTGTTTGACAGAGTATTGGGGAATGTCTTGTATGATATGAAAATGAAATATGGCTAAGTATAGGTATTTTCACGTTCAGTCCAAGGCCAAAAAGTCTTGGATTGAAGAAGAAAAATAGCTCACAAAATGAATTGAGGTGCGCCCTTGGTGCGTCCAGCTCTGGGCGCGAAAACCTAACTGGAAAGTGAATTTTGGGAAAATGAAATTGTTATTCGTTTACTCTAAAATTGGGGTTAGGCCCATTTCCAAGGCACACTTTCGAGCACTTTTTGAGGTCATTTCAATATCTCCCCGTTGGGGACATTCGTCCCTGAATGTCAAAGAAACGTATATGAGAGACATAACATGACAATTTCAACCTACATAAAGATGCAACAATGCACTTAAATATCATTTCAAAAACCTCAACATAACTGTAAAATCATTATGAAATTGTCAACTTTGAACATGAATGTATGCAATGAAATGAGGGTTGAGACATAGGGCTTGTAATCATTAAAAGGACTATATTTGTTATCATAAGCTCAAATAGAATGAAAAAGGTATGGATATTGCCTTCCATGCCCGCTCTGGCTCCCCGAATTGCACTTCCAACTCTACGATTCTTAAAAAAAGGCCTTGATGAACACCACACCTTATTAATCAATCTTCACTTATATTCACACAACCTCTCCACCGGACCTTCTCATAGGTCAGCTCATCCTCCACAATGTCCACAATCCTCAAAAAGTCCTATAACACTTCAATCACCAATGCATCTCCTTAACCTAGGATCATGAAAACCGGACAAACCATATCCATATCCAATGGCAAACTCCAATTCATATGCAACCTCACCAATCCTCCTTAACACTCTATCGGGACTCACAAACCGTAAACTCAATTCCCTCTTTACCAAGATGACTACAGGTTTTATGAGTGAAAGCTTCAAATAGCCCTAATCACCAACTTTAAATTCAAGATCCTCTATTCTCTCATAGTCATAGGAACTTTGACGACTTTGGGCTGTTTCATCCTCTCCCTTGTCAACCTCACCTTCTCCATGCCTTCCATAATCAGATTTGGACCCAACGAAGACATTTCTCCTACTTCAAACCACCCATCCGGGGATATAAAATGTGTACTAGGTGGAGTCTCAGAAGGACCCATACCAATGCTAGAATGATAGCTAATATTAGCCTCATCAAGAACCCTCTTCCTCAACCCATCAACACTAGGTACACACAACTTACCTTAGTACCTAAGGGCACCATCTCCCCCTTGGGAGAAAACCTCCACCTCGCAGATGCTCACAGAAGCTTTCAGTTCTAACAATGAGGGATCAAGATCTTACTTTTCTTTTACCTCATCAACCAAGGAAAACATTGAACCATCAACAACCACAATGCCACTATTATCAACCTCTTCCAACCTAACACTCAAACTAGCCAATCAGTGGACCTCCCTTGTCACCCCTTTGCTACCACAATCAGTATAAACTAGCTAGCTATGGACACCCACTCAAAGCACCGACCATAACATTAGTCTTACCAGGATGATAATACACACTTATATCATAATCTTAAGAAGTTCTAACCACCTCCTTTGTCTCAAGATAAGATCCTTTGGGTGAACACATATTGGAGACTCTTGTGACCAGTAACCACTTCAATATACACCTTAAGAAAATAACAATGCCAAATTCTTAAATCAAATATCACGGCGGCCATTTTAAGGTCATAGATAGGATGATCCTTCTCATGCATCTTAAGTGTTCTAAAGGCATAGGCTATCACCATACCATTTTGTATCAACACAAAACCCAAACTAATTTGGGCGGTATCACAACACATAACGAACCATTCTAACCCTTCCCGTTGAGATAAGATAGGAGTGGACACAAACTTATCCTTCAAGGTTTGGAAACTCTTTTCACACTCAATAGTTCACACAAACTTGGCCTTCTTTTGGGCCAACTTAGTCATGGAAGAAGCAATACAAGAGAACCCATTCACAAACCTTCAGTAGTAACCCACTAAGCCCAAGAAACTCCTAATATCCAAAGAATGAAAGGTCTAGACCGATTTCTAATCACATCCATATTCTTATGATCCACATTAATACTATCTTCCGACACCACATGACCTAGGAACGTAACCTTCTTTAACAAAAATTCACACTTCTCATACTTAGCACACAACTCCTCTTTCCTTAAGATTTGCAACACTACCCCCAAATGGTTCACAAGCTCCAAATAAATCAATACTTCATTACTAGAGACCACCACAAACCTAACAAGATAGGGATGAAAGACCCTATTTATGACACCTATAAACATAACCGGTGCATAAGGCAAACCAAAAGACACCATCCCAAATTCAAAATATCGGAAAGGACATTCACCAACTCATTGATCACCAGAAACAACTCAATGGAAATAACTTAGGTTTAACGCCCCTAACTCTTACAAGATGGTAGATTCAGCCCTTAGAGATCAATTGTACTTTAAGATAAGAAACAAACTTACCCCTCCACAACCACATTACAAGCCCCCACTCAAGGACAAGTTTATTGGGGAATTGGAATCAAACTCTATGGGCCCTATAATTGTTAGACCCTGTAATTATTTTAATTAAGGATAACTATGCAATTGGGAAATTTCGTTGTGGACGTCGGGTAATTTAAACTTAAGAGTATTTCCGGTAGTTGATTAGAGCATTAAGTGAATATGGTGGGTATAATTAAATTGGAGTCGGAAGTCCTCAATGGGATCAAAATAGAAAAGTTTGGGACCTAATTGATCAATAGGCTAAGATGGAGCCCTTATGATGCAATTTTGGAAAGT
>JAOTQR010016265.1:0-17526 GCA_025774065.1 Solanum ossicruentum
TCTTGATCTAATATACTTGGATACTTGCAAGCCCAAATCCAAAACATATAACCCAAAATCAAGTTTATTTTTTAACAATATATAGAAGGAGAGCGAATAACACACCGAAGAAGTGCGTTTTGGTAAGAAAGTTAATACCAAAAATAAGAGTTAGGTTGGTCCATCTGTGAGAAATAAGGAAGATAGCAAAAAGCGTGGACATGGAAAAGCTAGTCTGGAGATGTGGCCTTCACAAGAGTCTCCTGATCACTCTGTTAAACATGATGAAGATAATGAAGAGGAAATTCCCAGGACCACTGCAAAGAGAAAGCGGGCAAGAAATTGCATCTGTTTTAAAGAGAGAAAAGCCTACACGTAGAAGTATGCAGGAAAGGTGCTTTAGTTAGGTTTTTTTTTAGTTAAGGGTATTTTCGTAATTTCACTTTATTTTTTAGAGTTGGTGCTTTTAAGGTAGTATAAATTTTCTTTATGAAACGTGGAAGGTAATATAATTGTGACAGAAAACATAGTCTAGTGATAGACGTAGTTGATCAAAATAGTTGTTCTTAACGTGTAATATAAGTCATTGAAATCTTGAATAAATCAATGAATTAATTACTATGATAATAAATATATTTATAACATAAATAAAACTTTAGTCAATTTTGAAATCGTAAATATTAGGAATTGTTAAATCTTTCGAATAAGGAATGATTTTGTATTTGTTACTTCAATTAATTATAAAGTAAGTTAATTCACAGAGGAGAATAATTCCTATTCCTATAGGAACAAGGATGTTTGCTAGATCCTATAAATATAAATATAAAGAAGAAAACCTCTCAGCCTATTCAGGTAAAAAAAATAAAAGAAGATGGATACCAATGATTTAAATTCGATTTGGGAGTCGTTGTTCTTATCTAATTCTGATTCTAATTCTTACATTGTGACTCAATTCGAACATAAATGTTCGATGAAGCCGAGTACTCTATATCCTAGTGAAGTGCATGTTCTTTGCTTCAAGTACCCCATTTTTGCTGCAACTTTTCACAGCAATTATTTTGAATTGATAGAGAGGAATATCAATTTCATTCCCTAGAAAATATTGAAGGATTTAGATGACAAATTGAAGAATCTCGACCATGAAGAAGCCCGAAACACAATTATTACCCAAAGTTATAAATGGTTGAGGTAACTCGACCACAAGAGAAAATCCACTTGATGTTTTTTTTTTCCCTCTAAAGATTTGAGAGTTGAAATAAAGTGGTTAGTTGACTTTATTGTCCTTTGCAATAAATTGTTTTTTGATTTATTATCATATGTGTGTTTATTTTAGTGTTCAACATTTAATTCTATAGAGCTTGCTTTTTGTTTTATTATCATCATATGTGTTTTTATTGTTCATATATGTTCAGAGATATGATTTTTGGCCTGTTTTGTCGCTTCTTGATTGCTAATTAACATTTACCACTATTTTAAAACCATTCAACGTTTGAAGTAGAAACAAAATTGGAATAGAAATACTAAGGCATAATACATAAAAATATTCTTTATGACATAAATCAGTGTATTGCTTTTTTTTAAAAAAATAAAACATTTTGCTAATCTCTTGCATTTTAAAATAATATATAATTTCTCGTAAATACACACCAGGTGTAAAGTAGAGAAATGAGTTTGAACAAGAAAATATTTTCCGGTGTTTCATGCTCTCCCAAATTTCCAATTCTTGATTGTCAATGGTGGAACAATTGTCATTGATGATTTGGAGGAAGAAGACATTCTTTTACGGTTTCTTTCAATCAAAGTTAACAACACATTATGGATGATGACTCGAGAGCTAATAGAGACAGACCCTTTCATAAAAATAAAAATTGCCCATAAAGAACTCAATCAAGGAAATCTGATGATTTCATCTTTCATGACATTTGGGTACATTCTTCCACACTAGAAGTTGGACAAGACAAAAAGTTTGGTGAATTGGTACATGGTGCCTCTTCGTGTGTGGAATGTAACAGAGGAGGATGAAGGTGGAAGTGTTTGCTTAAGGAATTTGTACAATGATGACTTTTCTCTTTCACGCATCAAATTGTTTAATGATCGCGGATCGAGAGATGATGATGGAATCGGGCTATATTGGACCCTGGATCCTCAAGTTTAATGTTCAAATTATTTTCTGAAGTTCAGCTTAGTGAAAGGTCCAAGAATTCAGGACTAATAACAAAATATTATCATAGTCTTTTTGTTAGTATTGCTCTTTCATATAGTTGTAGTAGCTAAAGATTTGATTTTAAAATTGAATATATTTGCACTATATCTAGATAATTGTTCTTGAAGTTCCCAATTTAATAGTTTTCTTAATCCCTGTTATGGTCTGGAAAGGTACCCTCGACATGACCGACACTTAGAGACTATTGCTAGTCCCCAAGCAAATCACTTGGCTTCATCGTATTCATTCAATCGACATTTATCATGCCAACGGAAGACTAAAGATGAATAAAGGTGGACAATCTCAAATAAAGACAATAATAACAATCTAACTAGACTAGTGTGAAAGAAACTAGTTAGACAATATCCAAATCATCAATCCCAAGTCTAGTCTATGAAGCCTCTAACTAAACTGTCTAGATGGAACCATGATAGGCCATGTCTACCCAAATCAAAGGAAAATAAAATACTAACTCAAGCTAGATGAAATCTAAATGAGCATCCTCTGAACGCAGGGGAGGACTCACCAATCAACTGGATACAATTAGATCCTCAATGATGCCCCTGCTGATGATCTCTAACACCTGTCTTTGCATCACGAAAAGATGCAGGCTCAAATGCACGTCAGTACATAGAATATACTGGTATGTAAAATAGCTGAGTGAAATAGATAAAAGTAGAATAGTAAAAATCAAATATGCTCAATCAAAATATCAAATGTCTATCTAAAGCAAGAATAGAGAATAGACAATGACCTATCAATATCAATCCAAATCAAACCGATTCAATCCAGTCAGAGTACTGTCAGTTTGGGACATATCTGGGAGTTTCTCTTATCCGACAACAATCACTTATGAGCCATTGATTGTATAACAATATTGCTAATGTAACCACAACCAATCAATACTTTTGGGGTAAAGAACAAATCGAGTCCATAGAGGATCCAGTCAATCAAGTTCATTATTCTTTCAGGGACTTCCACTCAAGAGGGAACCTCAATGTAATGTAATTGTTCTAATTCTCACCTATACTTGGCAACATAGTTAATAAGTGCAAGTTGAATTTACTATTACTCATTTCGGTGCTCAATACTCCTCCCAAGACTCAATGCTCGTAAGACTCTTCCATCTCAATCAAATCATAGAGGCTTTCATCATCTCATAACTCAATTCTAAATCAATAGCTCAAGGCTTAGATCAAGAATTCAATTAGGAAAATCTCTAGAGTTTAATTATGGATACTTATGGGCCCATCAAGTTCTATCAACTCATCATCATTCTCATATGACAATCATTATTAATATTTTCAAATCAAGGCTCTAGAATCAATCCCTAGGTTCGTTCATGCATTCTTTCATATAATAACATATAGGGTTATACAATAACTTATTAAAAATGTTCAATTCAAGAAAATAAGTTTATGATGATCATCAATATATGAGAATACATGTGCTAGATATAGTTTGCAAAAAGTATTCAAGAAAGTACTTCAAGAAAAATATATGGGGACTCATGGACTCTCAACTCCTCCATTACCATCAATGGGGCACATGAGAGAATAATCTGATGCTTTAGTTTAGCCTTACATACCTAGGAATAAAAGGAACAATCACACTTAGTCGATCCTCGCACTTGAATGCGAAACCTCACTCTTTATCCCTACTCTAGTGTTCTCAAGATACCATTAAGCGTATGGTGAAAATACTCTTAGGGTTTTATTTTAGGGCATTAATTAAGTCCAAAATGTCCAAGGATTTGATTAAAAGGGGTTAGAAATAGAAAAATTACCCCTCTTCAAAACTGTTGATAGGTTCCACAGACCCTGTCTACAGGTTATAGACCATTCTATGAGCCGTAGATGACCTCTCGTAAACCAAGGGTTTTGAAATTTTAGTTACTGGAATGTTGCACGAGACCCCTTTCTACGAGCCATAAAACATTCTATGGGTCGTCTGCTAACTCGTATTTCAAGATACTGAAAAGTTGATATTTGATCCTCCAATTCACTAGATCAATCTACGGGCCGTAGAATACTTTACAGGTCATAAACTATCTCGTATATCGGTCTCAGACTTAGAAAATTCCACCAAGTCATCAGGGATTTTACGGGACCCCTTCTACGAGCCGTAGATACCTCTACGGGCCGTAGATGAGCCTCATAGATTCTCCTTCTGTAGTTTTTCCCAGCTTTTCCCTTAGTTTTCTTTGTGCATCTACTCCAGACTAGGAGTAAGGAATTAGGGGGTGTTACAATCCCTTTTTTGTACTTGTGAGAACAATGTAGTTTGGGGGTTTTGTGAATCCCCAATAATTTAGATATGACATTTTACAGAGCAGCAATTGTATTCTCAATTTCTCTAACTTTCTGTCCTCTTCTAATAGAGTTAGTTCAAGGACTGTATTATATCTTGTAAAGTTTCTTTACACCATCAATGTATATTGGAATGTCTACATCCACTACAATGAGGGACTAGGTCCCTCGATACAGTAACAATACAAGAGCAGAAGGAACAAGTAAAATGTAGACAATAAGAACACAAAATTTTATGTGAAAAAACTCTTTAATTTGCTCAAGGGAAAAACAACCACGACCTATCCACAGGATTTTCCAAACAATCTTCACTAAGATGCAAAGAGCAAAGTCGCCTATTACAAACTCATGTAACCTAGAGACTAAACTCTCTATCTATTCCCTTGTAATAACTCTATTGCAAGATATTTTTTAGGGATAGACTAAAAAGAAAAGAGTGCCTTGAGACGGAGAGAATAATTATTTTTTTAAAATGTGTATGATTGTGATATGGAAACTACAAAGCGATGCATACATTTTCAATTTTGCTGAAATAAATACTCTGTTCATTTTAATTAATTTGTCTTATTTTCTACTTCAGTCGATATTAATAAAAAATGTTGGCAATTATTTAATTTCAATTTTTCACTTGACAAATATCAATGGATTTTTTTGGTATACATATCTTTAGCTTTTAGCTGCCTTTGGACAACATATTTTGAACTTAAAAATTTTAGTTTTTTTAAAGATGCGATTTGAAATTTTTGAAATTTGAATCTTTTTCAAAAATAGGTTTTCTAAATTTGATTTTAAATTGTGATCAAATAAGTAGTTGAAGCCAATTTTTCAAAGTTTATGATCAAATGTTAATTAATCATTAAGTTATTTTTTTTATTTTGTTATAATTCAAAATCGGACAAACAAATTATCAAATAGAACAAAAAAAATCAAATGTTACTCAAAAATCAATCTTAACAAAAATAAATAGTACTTGACATGAATTTCTTTGTTTAGTGCCTCTTTTTTTTTTTCAGCTCCACCAAAAGTTAAATTAGGAATTAAAACGTAACTTATACTGTTATAAATAGATGTGTTAGTGCCTATCTTTTTTCATTGTATTTTTTCTTGGGAATTTTATCCACAGTTTCTTCAATGTATGATCAAAACCTTTTTCTTAGCTTGAAGAAAACATTCTTTTACAACTTCATTCCATCAAATGATGAAGAAGAAGCTTGCAAATTTAACAACATCCAGTGACTTGAGAATTAATCGAGATAAGGGATGTGTACCCTGCCCCTAAAATTGATCTGGAAGACCCATGGCAAATCAAGAAAAAGATTATCCATGACGAGGTCGTTATAGGAAAGCTGGTGATTCCATTTGTTGAGATGTTTAAGTACATTCTCCAATACAGGACATTGGACATGGCTAAAAGTTTGGAGAATAGGTGTGGTATGCCTGTTGACGTGTGGGATGTAACTGAGGAGAATATCCCTAAAAAGTATGAATGTGGAAGTGTTTGCTTAAGGAAGTTGTACAATGATGACTTTACTCTTTCGTGCATCAAATTGTTCAATGATCGCAGATTGGGAGATGGTGATGAAATTGGGATATATTGGGATCCTAGATCTTTTAAGTTTAATGTTCAAATTATTTTCTAAGACTCGTGCTTAGTGTAAGGTCCAAGAATTTAGGATAAAAAATGTTATACTATTATAGTCTTTTTGTTAGTATTACTCTTTCATATAGTCATAATAGTTGAAAATTTGATTATGGAATTGACATATTTGCACTATATATGTAGTATGATGATTCTTGTAGTTTCCAATTTAGTCTGCGCAGTCCCCTTTTTATACTTGTGAGAATAATGTAGTTCGGGGGTTTGTTGAATTTCTAATAATTTAGATACGAAATTTCACAAAGCAGTAATTGTATTCTCAATTTCTCTAACAGAGTAAGTTTCTTTCACATGTTATTCACAACTTAGCAAGCTTAGAGTTGCAAAGTTTGTTTCACCAGTAAGTTGCAAATAAGAATGGATACCTCCCTGGTAAATTCTCTAACACGCGCCGAAACTTCACAACAGAAGTCTCTCAGCCATAAGTTGACACTAAAGTCATGTTTTGTGCACACGCAGTACGGAAATTCCTGAAAAATGACTATTTTGTCCTCCCATTAGTTTCCTCTGGTGTTACTTGTTCAGTTTGCGTGATTGGTTTTGGGAAAAAAACCCTAAAGGTTGAAAAATTAATTTGCGACTTTTATAGTTTTAAGGCTTTAGCTGTTCTAAGAGTGAGCTTTGATATCACTTGGAGTTTTTGGTCTCGGAATGAAATTTCATCAATTCCACCGCTTAGCCTCGGAACATGGAAATTGATCTAAGAGAAGTGTCAGTATCAGATCAAAGTCCACATGTGAAGTTAAGGTCTTAACTTGGAAAATTGATTTAGAATGAGCTAGGTTTGACTTTGGTTTGAGTTTGGGTGCTCAGATTGAATTTCTGATGGTTCCATTACTTCCGAGAAGTGACATTAGTGTTAGAATGATCTTTGTCATATTTTTCAAAGGTCTAAAGTGTATTTTAGTCTTTTTGCATTCTAAACTAGTTTGGTTGAGTTTTAACGGGTTCCAAGTGAAGAAGACCTCAGATTCAAGTCCTGACAATTTCATTGAGTCCAAAATGTCAAAGTTAGTAGGGTTGATTTATCTATATAGGCATCAAACGAATTCTGAGGGTCCATTCTATGATTTTTGTGTTGTAGTAATTGTTGATATCTAGTGTCTGTAATTTTCTTCTTCGCGTTCGCAAAGTTCTTGTACTAAGACCCCCATGTTCATTGAGTAAAGGTTTGGGTCACCTCCGTGTTCGTGATTGGGGGTCCACATTCGTGGAGGATTTGGGAGTTTGACTTTGTGTTCGTGGGGGTCATTAAATGCCTCAACAGTGTATGCTCAATCGGGAAAACACCCTTTTCCTCCATTTTTGAACTCCAAAAGCTTGGATGAGCGATTTTTGAAGGATTTCTTGAGGGAAAAATGTTTGGATAAGTATTTTTAACTTAAAACCTTGAATTTCCATTACTTGCTTTATGATTTTAGCCCCAAATATCTTCGTTTTAATTCTTAATTTCATGAATTTTAATAACCCTTGACTTGAGAAGAATTGATGGTTTTTACCTCGTTTTTCACTCAATTTTTATATGATTTTCCCCTATGAGTTTCATTTTACATTTAGAACATGATTCCACACTAAATTTTCAAATTCGGTATTTTCAAAAACTAACCAATTTTTGAATGATTTGACCCCAACCCCAACTATGGAAATATAGGTATTGATAGACTCCTTTTGATTTTTAGATTATGTTCTTGATAGTGGTTTAATGATTCAGAGTTGGTTCTCATGAGTCAATCTTTTGGTTGGTGTGTTAGTGTGCGGTTCATCTTCGAGGTAGGTTTAGCTAACCTTTCTTTGGGACTGGGGCAGAGTAATTGAGTATTCATATGATATATACTATAGGAGGGGATGATATGACATATACGTGTTGAGATTTTTTGATGTGATGCCCTGTACATATTCTTATTTAATTGTGATGATATGGAAACATGGTTTCTAGAACATCAGTGTACAAAACCTATTCCACAGGCCGTAAATGTGACAACGGGCTGTCTGGATTCTCATCGTTCAATATCCAGAAAAGTAGGTTCTTGAATCATCAACCCTTGAAACACATTCTGCGGGTCGTAGAATGAGGTACGATCAGTATAATGTCTCATACATGGGCCTCAGACTTAAAATTTTTTCACTAAACCATAGGGGCAACTACGAGGCCTCATTTATGGGCAGTCAATGACCCTTCATGATTTCTTCAAGTGACCTTACTGAGTCAGTTTTCTCTAGGCCTCTACTTAGACTAGATAAGATGAATTAGCGGGTCTTACACTGTTAGCAAACTTTTCCAGTTCATGCATCAACAAAATCAAGCAGATTGGAAAGCAGATAAGCAGCTTCTTTGCTATCTGCGTGAAACTTCCCTGTTTGGCATCAATATTACCAAGAAATGGGATTCAAGATTACTATTTTCTCTGATTTGGACCGGGCTGGCTACCCCGATGATCACATCTCCACATCAGTTTATGTGTTTTTTTTAGGTGGAACTCCTATTTCCTAGTCATCCAAGAAGCAACAGTCCATTTCTCATTTGTCAACGGAAGCTGAATACCATGTTGTGGCTGCTGCTATAGTAGAAACAAACTGGTTGTCTAATATCCTTCATGAGCTTCATGTTCCTCTTGATGGTGTTCCCACAGTTTTTTGTGACAATGTTAGCACTATATATATATGTGCCAATCCTGTTTTCCATAGTCAGATGAAGAATGTTTCCATAGACTTTCATTTTGTTCGAGATAAGGTACAGAACCAGGAGATTGAAGTCAAACACTTACATGCTGCTGACTAAGTTGCTGATATACTCACCAAGCCTCTACCACGTGCTTCCTTTTATCGGCTCTGTCCCAACTTGAGAGTCGTTAATGCTAGCACCAACTTGCAGGGGCATAATAACACGTGAAGGATATTCTCCTATACTTTTGCTTTAGTTGTTATTCTGCTGCTAGACTTAGAGTTTATCTTAATCACTTCCATTAGTTTAGTTCTTTTAAATTATTTTTTTTGTTTTTCTATTTAATCTCCAATAGTTATGAGGAATAAAGTTTGTATATAGTAGGACTCAGATGGGTACAACCCTTTATATACTGTGTGTAGATTACAATAATAAAACATCACTTTGTTCTTAATATTGCTCGATCTCCTATACTTTAGCTTTAGTTGTTAATCTGCTACTAGACTTAGAGTTTATCTTAATCACTTCCATCAGTTTAGTTCTTCCAAAATATTATTTTATTTTTCTATTTTATTTCCAATAGTTATTAGTATAGAGTTTGTATATGGTAAGACTAAAACGGGAACAACCCTTTATATATTGTATGTAGATTGCAATAATAAACATCATGTTGTTATTAATATTGCTCCACTCTTTAGCATAAGGACTCTACTTCAAACCATATAGAGACTTTCTCATATGACAAATTTCCCCATACTCCACTTGAGCAACAAACCCAGGTGGTTGCTCCATATATATCTCTTCATGAAGATCACATGAAGGAACACATTCTTGATATCAAACTCATGTGAAGGATAATGTTGAGAAGCAACCAAGGAAATATACAAGCGGACAGAGGTGAGCTTGGCTACTAGATAGAACGTTTCAAAATAATTCACCCCATATATCTAAGTATAGCCTTTAGCGACAAGCCTAGCTTTAAGTCCTACAATAGATCCATCAGGATTAACTTTGACTACAAACAACCATTTGCACCGCACTACTTTCTTTCCTTTGGGTAAATCTACCAAATCTCAAGTACAATTTTTAGCTAGAACATGTATTATTTGAAATATATATCCAGGATACAAAAACTTATATGAAGAAGAACACCAAGATGAAGATTTTATAATATGAATTAAGAAAACAGAATTCAAGGCATGAAACACATGGAAAATGCTTTCCTAAAATGATACTTGCCCCCTGTCCTTTACGAGATTGCTATAGGTTTGCACAAATAGTTTTAGTGGATATGACAAGCCTATGAAATTTTTACGCTAAGCAAATAGTGAAGAAATCTTATTGGAATGCAAAACTTGAACTTGATCTTGTTATAAAGAAAATATTTCTATGAAGTTATGTAGGACTCTACGGAAATTGAAGTTAGCCAGAATTGGTGATAACCAAAGAGTGAAAGGACACACCCTTTCATTTAAAGACACGTCCTTTAAATAATGGAAGGCATACACATCCATTAAAAATACTAATTAATAATTTAACAACAACAACAACAATATACCCAGTAAAATCCCACAAGTGGGGTCTGGGGAGGGTAGAATGTACGCAGACCTTACCACTACCATAAAAGTAGAGAGGCTGTTTCTTGGGAATTAAAAATTTAATTAATAATTTAATTTGAATAAAATTCCGACAATCCCCACTTATTTAAATATAAATTAGGATAAAAAGATCAACTTATATGCATTCATAGTAATGTATATTTCAATTGGAACATTATGAAATGACCCAAAAAGTGCCCGAAAATGTATCTCGAAAGTGCTCAGAATCGTAATTTCCATACATCTCAAAATCCATGTGTGGTATCGAAAATTCGACTTCATATTCTTGTTTAGGGGTTCAAATTGAGTGCAGAATAGGTCTAGCCCTAATTCTAGAGCAACCATATCAAAATTTAGAAATTGCAAAATGCGTTTTCCAAAAAGGTTTTCACGCCCCAGGCGCGACGCATCAAGGGCGCGCCTCAGTGCTTTTTGTTGCCAGTTTTTTACTTCGGTCCAAGACTTTTGAGTCTTGGGCCTAAGTGTTCCAATGCGTGAAAATACCTATACTTAGCCTTATTTAACCCTCATATAATTCAAGACATTCCCAAATACTTATTCAAACACTTAGTCAAATATTTTACTACCAAATTCAAGTCTCAAAGCTCATCCGAATCTTAAGGTTCTCATTTAACCTTCAAGTCTCCATCTTCAATCTTCATCAAGTTTATCTCCAGAGATAAGGTATGTGGGTTTCTTTCACCCATGATACCCAAGCTTCCGTTTAATCTAAATTGCATGATTTAAAGTTAATTTACTCATGGGACTTAGGTATTATATAATTCAGTGCATACTATGTTGGGTTTTATGAAATTGTGACTATTTTAATATATTTTGGGCTATGAATCTAAGATTTATTGTGAGATTTAATGAAGGATTTTGATGTATATTTTTTGAGAGTCTTACCAAGTATCTATTGATGATTTTATATTGAATTTTCTAGCATGATAACACTCTTGAATTGCACAGTTATACACTAGCACTACACACATACCAAATGTTTGACAACATGTCCGGTTATGGATTCTTGAGGATTTAAAGGTTCAATGCATGTCTTATGAGTTGAATGACTTTACGATGATGAAAGGAATGTTTATATATGATGGTTATATAATGATGAAGGTAATGTATGTACATGATATTATCTCTATAGTGTTGGGGATGACCAACCCTTACTGGAGAGGTCGTAGGCTCGGGTAACCTTGTTGAGGGGTTTGTACCTCGATCGGATCGCTTGGGAAGTGGCAGGCTCGTTCAACCTTGTTGGGGGTTTGTACCTATTAACCTTATTGGAGGGTTTGTACTCTATCAACCTTGTTGGGGGGCTTGTACTTCATCAACCTCATGAAGGGGTTTGTACCACATGCACCTCTCCGAGGAGGTGGTAGGCCTTAGATTGCACTAAGAATGGTCACTCCTTACATATGTATTATGTTCTATATAAGCATGATTTTACTTCAAGCATCATTCATATATGTCATCTTGCTATTATGCTATCTATTGAGTATTATTAAGCATTTTGCTTATGATGTCTATTTATTGTTGCATTACATCCTACATACTTAGTATATTCATACATACTAACACATACTCTATGCCCACATGATGTCACCATGTAGGAACCGGAGCACCACTTGATCATCCTTCCCCTCCATGTGGCTAGTACGATTGCCTCTCAAACTTGTTGATGAGTCCTCCATTCCGGAAAATTGCTTATGATCTCTTTCTATGTACTAAAACTATATTTCTTTGTTTAAGTATTGACTATGAGGGTGAGCCTGGTTGCTTGTCGTGGCCTCCGCTCTTATCTATGTAGTAGAGGTGTTATTGGACATGTTATGTATCTATGCTATGAGCCTTGACTCTATTGTTCTTGATGTCTATGATATAAAAGTGTTCCCTTAGGCCCGATTATCTCCTGATGCTTGTTTTATTGCTTCCGCAACCAAGGTTATGTAATGATGTTCTAAGAGGTTTGCTTGGGGTCCATTTGGGTTCCCCTTGCGTCGTGTCACGTCTAGTCCCTAGGCTTGGGTCATGACAAACTTGGTATCAGAGCAGTAGGTTCTTAGATCCTCGAAGTCCAACACACCATGTCGATTAGAGTCTTGTTCATGGTTGTGTTGTGCATGAGCTAGAGGTAATGATGCATTTAGGAAATATTTCCTTTCTTCTTACTCTATGTGGTGCTATAGGAGTTGAAGTAAGGTTTTTCCCCCTGTCGATTGTCCTTTGCTATGCTAGATCATGCCTAACATGAGAGGGAGAAGAGCGGGAACACTTGAGGAGCTACTGGCTAATGGAGAGCTTCGGGATGCTCTCACTTTTCTTGCACAAGTTGTGGCTAATCAAGCTAACCAAGGGGCCCAAGACCCTCATGCTCCTATACTGGCATCTCGGGTGAGATATTTCATGAGAATGAATCGCTCGGAATTCCATGGGTCAAAGGTGAGTGAGGACCCTCAAGAATTGATGATGAGGTCTACAAGATTTTGTCTATCATGGGTGTGAGGTTGGAGGATAAGGCAGAGTTGGCAGCCTACCAACTCAAAGGGGTAACACAAATATGGTACAATCAATGAAAGGAAGAGAAGGGAGTTAGCTATGTGGTACTTTGGGAGGAGTTCAAGGTAGCCTTCCTTAATCGGTTCTTGCCCTTTGAACTTAGGGAAGCTAAGTAGGTTGAATTTATGAATTTGAGACAAGGTCTATGAGTGTGAGGGAGTATGCCCTCAAGTGTAACCAACTTTCAAAATGTGCTCCACATTTGGTGGTCGACTCAAGATCTAGGACAAACAAATTTGTGATGGGTGTTTCCGACTTGGTTAGTGAGGAGTACTGGTCCACCATGTTGATTAGTGACATGGACTTTAATGTCTGATGACCTATGCCAAACAAATGGAGGAGAAGAAATTGAGGAAGAGGAGGGGTCATGAGGCCGAGAGGACCTATTTTGAGAGGAAGTTCCAAAAGGGTGGTCGGTTCCATCAAGGCCAAGTGTCTTCTCATAAGAGGGTTGCCAATGATTTTCCAAGGGGAAGAGGTATTGGGAGTGTGGTTCTTAATGGTGGGCATCCAAAATGTGGTAGGGGTCATAGTGGCCCATGCTTGGGGGACACAAATGCTTGTTATGGTTGTGGGGAGATTGGCATAAGGTGATGGATTGCCCTCGAAATCCCAACAAGGGTAAGGAGGTTCGTCCATAAGGTGCTAATGAGGTTCCTTTTAGGAGAGGTGGCTGACAAGGTGGTGCCCCAAGGCGCAATCAATTTATTCTCTACATGGGATGCACGAGGTTAAGGAGGTTCTCGATGTCATCACCGGTATGTTGAAAATCTTTAATTTTGATGTGTATGCATTGATTGATCTGGGTGCCACTCTTTCTTTTGTTACCCTTTTTGTTGCCAAAAATTTCCATGTTGACCCTGAGTTGTTGTGTGAGTCATATGAGTTATCTAATCCTATTGGTGCATCTATCATTGGTATGAAGGTTTATAGAGATTTTACCATTTGCATTTTGCATATAATATTGCCTTGTGATCTTGTTGAGTTGGACATGGTTTATTTTGATGTCATTCTTGGGATGGATTGGTTGCATGCGTACTATGCTTCTATGGATTATAGAAGCCGTAGGGTCAAATTCTAATTCCCAAATGAACCCATCCTTGAGCGGGAGAGTCATGATATGGTGGTCAAGGGTAGGTTTATCTCTTGCATTAAAGCCCGTAAGTTGATCTCTAAGGGGTGTGTTTACCATCTTGTGAGGTTTAGGGATGTGGAGTCCAAAGTCCTTCCCATAGAGTCGGTTCCAGTTGTAAATGAGTTCCTTGATGTCTTTCCAAATGACCTTCCCGGTGTTCCTCTCGAAAGGGAAATAGATTTTGATAATCTTCTAGGATGCTAATTGGGACAGGTAGATTGAAAGCTAACTATCTCCTATTGCTAGCATGGCGGAGATAGATAGATCTCTTTCCCAATACTCAACCCATTTTTATTCCCCCTTACCGTATGGCCCTAGCAGAGTTGAAGGAACAATTTAGGGACTTGTTAGACAAGGGATTTATTAGGCATAGTTAATCAGATTGGGGTGCACCATTGTTGTTTGTGAAAAAGAAGGATGGTTCCCTTAGAATGTGTATTGACTACCGACAATTCAATAGGGTCACCATCAAGAATAGGTATCCTCTTCCAAGAATTGATGATTTGTTTTACCAATTGCAAAGGGCTAGCTTTGGTCCAGGTATCATCAAGTGAAGGTGAGGGAGTGTGATATTCCTAAAAGACGGCCTTCCTCACTAGGTATGGGCATTATGTGTTTGTTGTGAAGTCTTTTGGGTTGACCAATGCACCCTCCATCTTCATGGACCTCAAGAATAGCATCTCCAAACCCTACCTTCATTCATTTGTTGTGGTATTCATTGTTGATATTTTTATCTATTCTCGTGGTAAGGAGTAGCATAGGGCTCATTTGAGGGTTGTGTTGAAAAGACTAAGGGAAGATAAGTTATATGCCAAATTTGTGAAGTGTGAATTTTGGTTGAGAGAGGATGCCTTCCTAGGACATGTGGTGTCGGGGGATGGTATTAAGGTGGATCCTAAAAAGCTGGATATGATTATAAATTGTCTTAGACTATTCACCCCGTCGGATATTAGGAGCTTCTCAGGCTTAGCAAGTTATTATCAGAGATTTGTGAATGGGTTTTCTTCTATTGCTTCTTCTATAAATAAATTGACTCAAAAGAAGGCCAAGTTTGTGTAGACTGATGAGTGTGAGATGATCTTCCAAACATTGAAAGATAAGCTTGTGTCCACTCCTATTTTTTCACTACCAAAAGGGCTAGAGGGATTTGTTGTGTATTGTGATGCTTGTAGAGTTGATTTGGGTTATGTTCTAATGTAAAATGGTAAGATAATAGCCTATGCTTCTAGGCAACTCAAGGTGTATGAAAAGAACTATCCTACCCATGATCTTGAACTAGCCATTGTGGTATTTGTATTAAAGATTTGGCATCATTACTTGTATGGGATGTATGTTGATGTGTTCACCGATCATAAGAGCCTCCGATATGTCTTCACTCAAAAAGATCTTAACTTGAGGCAAAGGATATGGTTAGAACTTCTTAAGGACTATGATGTGAGTGTGCATTATCATCCGAGTAAGGCTAATGTGGTGGCGGATGCTTTGAGCTGGGTGTCTATGGTAGTCTTGCTCATGTTGATGGTGGTGATAAGGAGGTAGCCAGAGAGGTCCATCATTTGGCTAGATTGAGAGTTTGGTTGGGAGAAGTGGGGTAATGGTGTTGTTGTTGTTGATGATGGTTCTAAATCTTCATTGGTTGAAGAGGTGAAAGCTAAGCAAGATCTTGATTCCTCCTTGTTAGAATTGAAGACCTTTGTTGGTGATGGAAAAGTGGAGGTTTTCTCCAAAGGGGGAGATGGTGCACTTAGATACCAAGGTAGGTTGTATGTGCCTTTTGTTGATGGCTTGAGAGAGAATTCTTGATGAGGCTCATAGTTCTTTCTATTCTATTCACTCAGGTTCTACTAAAATGTATAGAGATTTGAGAGAGGTTTATTGGTGGGGAGGCGTGAAGAAAGATATTGCCAAATTTGTGCCCAGTTGCCATAGTTTTCAACAAGTCAAAGACGAACATCAAAGGCTGGGTGGCCTTACCTAAGACATAGAGGTTCCTACTTGGAAGTGGGAAGAGATTAATATGGACTTTGTAGTTGGCTTGCCCAAGAGTAGGAAGGATTTTGATTCCATTTGGTTGTGGTTGATAGGATGACGAAATCGGATCACTTTCTACCGATTAAGACCACATATGGGGCTGAAGAGTAGGCTAGGTTGTACATCCATGACTTGGTAAGGTTGCATGGGGTTCCTTTATCCATCATATTGGATCGTGGAGATCAATTTACTTTACATTTTTGGAGGTCTTTCCAAAGGGGTCTTGGTATAAAGGTTAAACTTAGTACAACCTTCCACCCTCAAACGGATAGCCAAGTCGAAAGGACTATCCTATCCCTTGAGTATATGCTCAGAGCTTATGTATTAGAGCTTAAAGGTAATTAGTATGATCAGCTCCCATTGATCAAGTTTGCCTATAACAATAGCTATCATTCTAGCATTGGTATGACTCATTTTGAGGCCCTTTATGGTAGATATTGTAGATCATCGGTTGGGTGGTTTGAAATTGGTGAGGTGGCTTTGTTGGGACCAGATCTCGTTATGGAGGCTCTTGAGAAGGTTACATGATTAGGGAGAGGTGAAAATGGCTCAAAGTCTCTAAAAGTCCTATGCTGATGTGAGGAGAAGGGATCTTGAATTCAAAGTGGGTGATTGAGTTTATTTGAAGGTGTCACCCATGAAGAGTGTGGTTCTCTTTGGTATGAAGGAAAAATTAAGCCCAAGGTATGTGGGCCCTTATAGGGTAATGAGGAGAATTGGCAAGGTAGCTTATTAGTTGGAATTGCCTAGTGAGATAGAATTGGTTCATCTGGTCTTTCATGTGTCTATGTTGAGGAAGTGTGTAGGAGATCCTAATGCTATTATGCCCAGTGATATTTTAGGTGTTGTAGAAGACAATTTGACCTATGAAGAGATTCCAGTTCAGATTTTTGATAGACAAGTGAAGAGGTTAAGGAACAAGTCCGTTAAGGTCGTTTGGAGGAATCAAAAAGTTGAAAGTGCTACATATGAGGCTGAAACAGACATGTAAAATCCATATCCTTATCTTTTCCACTCCACTCAAGCCTAAGGTATCACTCTAAGTCCCCTAGGTGATTTCAAGTCTAAGTTCAGCCCATGACATATGCATACATTCATGTTTAAATTGACAAGTACATGATGATTTTACTCTTATGTTGAGATTTGTGAAATGATGTTTAAGGCATTGTTGCATCCTTATATGGGCTGAAATTATTATGTTTACATCTCTCATATACATTTCTTTGACATTTGGGTACGAATATTCCCAAGGGGGATGTTAGACCCCGTAATTAACGTAATGAAGGTCAATTACTATTTTGGGAAAATTTTTGGGATTGAGGTATATTCTAAATTCCTTTAACTTAAGGTGCGGGAGTATGGAATCAAGTGAATTTGGCGGATAAAA